>MU214746.1:39471-72620 GCA_018584345.1 Thuja plicata | reverse complement strand
CTGCATTTGAAACTCAGTCAATTAAAGTTAATTAGGAGAAGAATTTGCCTAATACAATAGGACTTCGAAGATGAGAAAATGCACCAAAATTGATTAGGTTGTTAGGTGCCAATTTTGGGGTGTTACACAAGGAACTGTCATGCCTTTAATTTTTTGATAACAAAGTCATTTTAATGCTATTTTGAGAAATAATTTGATTGATGATAGTGTGATCATGCCCCCTTGTGAACGAAATCGAAGGAAAGAATTAAAATCCCTCTATTTGAAATGATGTATCACTTGCAGGGAGTGGTTAGATCAAGAAAAAAAGAATTAGAAGAAGTGAAGGAAAGAAGGTGTGTTAAGAGTAAACACATGGGTACCAAGTTAATTATGTGAAAATGTGAGTGGTGAGACTGATAAAAGGATGTCAGACCAATATTTTTGATGAAATGTACAATTTTGAGAATATAGAACCTGGAAAATGAATTTTTGGGACAAATGGGGCATTTCTGCATTTTTAGAAGTTGTCGCAAAAATTTTACTGCACTATGTAAAATTATTTAGACACCTTCAATTTGGTTCCCAATTGATCAAAAGGAGAACAAAAATGGAGTTTTAGTTTCCTGAGAGGAGTTCTAGAACTCCTAAATAGCTCAAAAAAGCAAATATATAGGCTCAAATGTACTTTTTACCTATTCATTTTCACATTCATCCTTGGTAATTCAGAGAGCTCTACAGAGAAGATGGTGATCCCCATGCACATACATAATTTTGAGCTCATTCATTGACATCAGCATCCAGCTGACTACCCACCTTCGGTAAGTACCCGAAAACCTACCTTTTGAAATTTCTAGTTTTCAATTTTATGCATTTTTATTCAAGTTATAGCCAATTTAGTTCTGCGTTGCATCCCGTGTTTTGCGTCGCATCCGGTCAATCCCACATCATTTCTTGTCTTTGACCAAAATCCCACATCACATCATTTAAATTTAGGATCACACCCTGTTATGTCATTTTCAGTCTTTTCGATTGAATTTGCAATGTTTTCGCACCCTGTAAATCCAGGATTGCATGCAACCTCCCATGTCACATCCTGTGAAAATAGGGTCGCATCCTGGATGCCCCATCGCATCCTAGAAATTAGGGATCCCATCCATTAAAGAGGATCACACCCCATAAAAATAGGGTCATTTCTAGGTTTTGACATAGTTACCTTCTCATTTTGACTATTTTTCTCCTGCTGACCATGAAAATACTTAGCTAATAGTTTTTATGTTTAATGTTGGCTAGATAGATCAATAATTTTGAACTTTTCTATAATGATTATCTTTTGAATAGTTTCCATTTGAGGTTGTTTCATTCTGGAGCCCATATCCTGGCCGAGTGCTTGTGTTATTACGTTTGTTGACTGCAGATGATCGAGAGTTAGTGGCTTGTGTCAGTTTAGCGGCATTGGGGGATTTACTTGACATTAGGGTAAATCAAGGGTTGTTGACTTCTCTAGCTAAGAGATGGCATATAGAGAAAAACACCTTCTATCTCCCTACTGGAGAGATGACTATTACACCTAAGGATGTGTGGCAGATCCTGAGAGTACCTGTGATGGGTCGAGAGGTCCATTTTGATTCTACTTCGGCGACATCCATTGTGACTGCCTGACGATTCTTCTAGGATGATAGTACTGCTTGTCGATATCTGATGTGGGATTACATGTGTGATTACTACAAGAGTCTTCCTATGTACCTAGCTGGGTTGATTGGAGGTGTCCTTTTGCCCAACCAAGGACATCACAGATTCATGGTCAGCTGAGTCGACATGCTTGAGCTGATGGTCATGGCCATGCGATGATTCACATGGGGTAGCTGTATATTGGCTGACATGTACAAAGAACTTCATGAGATAGTGTACCATCATACCTGGAGCATGATAGTGGGTATATTAGTTCTTTAGATCTGGTCCTGGGAGCACATCCTAGTGACACGGCTGATAGTTGATAGGCAGCGAGCAATAGAGCAACCCTATGTATAGATGTATGCTAGTTGGATTTAGCAGCCCTATTTGGGTAAGGTGGAGTACTGGTGCTGTGTGTTGGATGATGTTACTGCAGTGGTATGGTGACCATACCTTGATTGTGAGGAGTGGGAATTATATGGGCAGTAGATGATGTACTTATTTTAGAGCAGGTACCTCATTGGCCGGATCAGATATATCATTGAGAGGTTCTTGATTACACGGGTGATGAGGCAGTATAGTTGATTGCAGGGCCGATGTCAAGACCTCACTATATATGTGCGGATACGTGATGAGACACCACTATGGGGATGAGAGTTAGGATATGAGACCACTTAGAGGGCCATTGTAGATATGGTAGCTGTGTCATGGGATCTTTTCCCGGATGTAGCCAATGCAGGTTGCTTAGCAGGATACCTTGCAGAGATGAGATAGTACCCTGTGCCTCGGTTCATAGATCCAGCAAAGGCGGTTCTTCAGATTGAGGACCCACTAGACTATGATCATATAGAGGATCATCTAGTTATAGGTCAAGGAGGAGCCCAGAGAGATGAAGGAGGTAGAGGTAGAGATGGTGGTAGATATGGAGGGAGAGATGGAGGCAAAGATGGGAGGCACCCTCCTCTAGATGATGGTGATGATGGCGGAGAGGACAGGGGAGGTGGCACAGTGAGTGGTATTGGAGAGGTGGCCAGTGGCAGTGGAGAGGGTCAGCACACCTAGTTTAGATTTGTTTCTCCCAAGATGGATCTAGGGCCTTTACTCACAAGAGACTAGCAGAGATAGAGGCAACATCAGAGTCCATGGGATAGGCCCTCTAGGTACGATTCTAGCAGGGGTTCTGGTAGGGACAGAGATCCCTTATCATAGTGTGAGCAGGAGTGAGAGAAGCTCATGACTAGGATTACTATATTAGAGGCCAGGATCACCATAGAAAATGATAGGATCACTGTAGCAGATGCTTTGCTTGTTGATAGACATACACAGCTAGAGAGGCTTAGAGTAGAGAGGGATACACAGGCTCAGACTGCAGTACAACAGGCATAGAGAGAGACATATTATTATGCCTTATATCATGTTGTAGTACCAGAGGGGAAGAGAGACATATTTTTCATGGTTGGCACAATAATCAGAGGGGGGCCATGCCACCTCCAGCAACTCCATTTGTACCACCTCCTCCTCCAGATCAAGGCGAGGGGGGGAGTCAGAGTTGATTTTGTACTGTGTCATATATTTTTGAGATTAGATTTTATAGTTGGATCCTTCTGATATCATTCTTTTGTATGATGACATTTATACATGTATATCTGATTCATCCTGATACTCTGATACTCTTTGTGTAGACTTGTGCCATTTTGTTGATTTGTACCATGATTTGATATATATATCTGATGCAGCTATTTCTAATCCTGACATGTTTCATGAGTCCTCTTTTCTTTGATAGATGTTTTTGCACATGTGATTAGGTTTATCTTGGTCTCATGATGAGTTAGATTTTTTAGATGATGACATAATTTATGCATTTGGATTTATCACTGATATAAATGTGTTTCAAATGATACTATGTGAATATGCAAATGTATGTTTTTGAGTTTTTCTTATGCAAGTAAAATGTATAGATGCACTTAGGGTGTAGAAATAAATGTGATGCATAAATGCTTTGTTTTTTGTATTTTTCTTCTCTCTCTTTTATGAATGCAAAATGTATGCTATGGATGTGTAATGATATGAATATCAGTAATATTGAATTGATGTGATTAACTTGGATTTAGAAGAAAACAAAAATCATTTTGAGATCAGATTCCTTATGCTTTTTTTTCTTTTAAAAATGAATCATGCAATCCTGAAATGCAGCTATATGCAGAATCTTTAGGACTTGTCACTAATTTGTAGATATTGTAACATTTTTATCATCATTGGGTGCTTCTTGGAATGGATATCACCTGATAGTACAACAATCACTAATACCCACTGATATTATGAAATTATGAATACTATTTTTATTGGATGAAATGTCAGAAATAGACTTAGGCATCAAGACATAGAAGCTAGGATGACAAGTTAGTCACCTTCCTTTTACTATATCAGATTCTGTGTAAGGTAAGATATTGGACCCGTAATGACCTTAAAAATCTATATCCTTGGGTACATTATGCTTCGTAAACCTTAGTGAGAAACTGAGTTTAGAAAATAGACAAGGAAATCATTTCAACCTCACCGTAGTTTACACATAACAAGGATCGATATATATGCGGCTATCCATTCATGTTGGAATCTCTTACCATAAACATCTAAGTTAGGTGAAATTTATAGGATCATTTGGAACAATCACCATATGCAGAAAACCAAGAAAACGTTATGCCCCCTATCCTTGTGAATCTTTGTCTTTGTGTAGATGTCATGGCGTAACTCGGAAGACATAAAAACCATCAATTGAGAATCAATTAAAGAAAACTTATAACTTCTTAGATTCCCATAGTTAAATCATCATCAAAACATAAATGAGTCATAATCAAACCAAGATCAAACTGTGTTTTAGCTAGTATCGAGAAATACTATTGATTCATTTTTCAAGTGCAATAGAGATTCATCATTCAAAATGTGGAATTTAAGAAATATTTATTCCATGTCTATGTATTTTTCCTATTTGCAATCCAATGTAGGTCTTAGGAACACCGTATAGGTTAGTGCAATGTTTGTGCCATCCTTTTTTTGTGAAAGTGATAGTTTGGTGCAAGCATTGAGTAACGTTGTGTCACAAGACAAACCATCCTATGATGACCTAGCAGACACAACCTAACATGTAAGAAAATATGCCCCCAGTGCAAAATGACATGTTCCTAAGATAGAAATGCAGACAAATCCCAAGCAAGGATAAGATTTTTGTAAGGAAATAAAGTCAACTCATAGTACATGTGTAATTGTGAAGGCTTAGTATCAGCAATGTATTGATAGATAGAGCACAAAATACAAGTGACACTTGATTTCCAGGTTTTCACCAATTGGCAAACATTTCTCATTCTTTTTTCTACCAGGATGCTTGTATTACCAGGTTGTCACCAAGGCACTTTTCTCTTTTTCAATTTTTTTTTTGTTTTTTTTTTCTATTTTTGCTTTTTTGAATGTTTTTGTAGTATCAAGGCATCTGTTTGCCAGGTTTTCACCAAGGATACCTTTCTTTAGGATGTTTTCTACTATTTTTGTATTTCTTCAGGACCAATTTTTTGATGTTTTTGGTATTTTCTGAGATTTTCACTACATAGGCTCTGCTAGCCAGAAATAAAGCGTAGAACCGATTCAAATGTAGAGTATTGATAGGATCTAGAAGGACATCCCCCTCATGTATAGCTAGCTAATAAGTTCCAGTCCCAAAAGTAGCAGTGATAACATAAGGTCCCAACCAGTTAGGTTCAAACTTTCCTTTCTGTTCCTGGTTAGGTTGGTTCTTAGGATTCTCCTTCAAGATGAGATCACATACCTGAAATCATTGTGGTTTGACCTTTTTATTGTATCCTTTGGAAATTCATGCTTGGTACACCTTCAGATGATCGAATGCCCGTTGTCTGTGCTCATCAAGTAATTCTAGTGCATTCACTCTATCGATGCGGTATTTCTTATCAGTAATAAGGCCTTGTAAAGATACACGCAAAGATGTTATTTCAACCTCAATAGGTAGTACTTACCAAGTGCCATAGACTAGGGAAAATGGCATGTCTCCAGTTGGTGTTCTGATGCTTTTTCTATAGGCCCAAAGTGCTAGATTTAATTGTAAATGCCAGTCTCTACCAGACTTACTCACAGTTCTGTGTAGGATCTTGAGAATATTTTTGTTAGATGCCTCAGCTTGTCCATTACCTTGAGGATAATAGATTGAGGAGAAATATTGAGTGATGTGGAACTATGTGCAAAGGTCATCAATGTCTTGGTTTTTAAATTGGCCCCCATTGTCTGTTACAATTGAAGAGGGTATCCCATATCTATAGATAATGAAGTTCAAGATGAACATAGCCACCTGTTTTCTAGTGGCTTTGATTAGTGGCATGACTTCAACCCACTTCATGAAATACTCAGTGGTTGTATTAATGAACCTGTCTCCACTTGAAGAATTAGGATATATTTGTCCAACCAAGTCAAAGGCCCATTGCTGAAATGGCCAATGTGTTATGAAAGGTATGAGCTCTCTGGTAGGAGCATGGATGATATTTCCATGTGTTTATGACATGTCTTTGAAAAATGAAAATCATATTTTTCCATTGTAGGCTAGTAATAGCCTACTCTAAGCAGTTTCTTAGCTAATGAAAAGCCATTTGAATGTGATCCACATACACCTTCGTGGACTTCTTTTAATGCGCGATCTGAGTCTTCGTGTTCTAAACATCTAAGGAGTGTACCGTCAAGACCTTGTCTATATAATTAATTAGTAATGAGGACATAATGCGACATCATCCTAATCAAGGCTCATTTTTCATTCCTAGATAGATCATTGGGAATGGTTTGGTCAGTTAGGTAAGAAATGATTTTAGCATACCGAGATTGGTCTTGGGCATTCAAAGCACAAATTACTTGGTATTCAGGGGTATCAAAGGTTGGATAGGATAATTATTCCATGAAGAAGTCATAGAAGAATTGATGTTCCTCCAGTTGTAACATGGATGCCAGTGTATCCATGGCATCTGTAGCCTTATTCTCTATTTTGGGTACTTGCTGGAATGTGATGAAGACAAAGTACTTCTTTAAGTCATCAACCAGTTGCTTGTAGGGCATCAACTTCTCATATTTTGTCTAATAATATCCATTGAATTGATTTATAATGATCTAGGAGTCACCATACACATGTAACTCTATAATTTTCCACTCCATAGCAAGTTTAAGGCTGTTTACCAATGCTTCATATTCAGAAATGTTATTTGTGCATGGAAACATCAATTTGTAGGACTTGGGTATCTTGTAGCCTCGAGGAGTTATGAATAGAACCCCTGCTCCAGAGCCTTGTTGTGTGAAAGAACCATCAAATTACATCTTCCATGGATACTCAGTTAAATGCATAATTGTTTCATCAGGGAACTCAATTCTTAAAGGTTCATCATCTTGAAGTGGTGAATCGGCTAATTGATCTGTGAGGACTTGTCCTTTAATAGCCCTCCTGTCCACATATTCAATGTCAAATTCACTTAGAATGAGGACCCACTTTGCCAGATATCTTGTTAATGATGTATTTCTTAGGAGGTACTTCAAAGGATCTATCTTTTCAATGAGCCTTACTGTATCTGATAGCATATAATGTCTCAATTTTTGTGATGTGAAGACAACTGCTAAGCATGCTTTTTAAATTATGTTGTAATTGAGCTCATAAGAGACTAGTGTTCTACTGATGTATAATATTTCTCTTTCTTTCTTTTTTTTATCCTCTTGTGCTAGAAATACTCCTAGTGATGTGGCTGTAGCTAAAATATACGAGAGTAATGGCTTTCCATGGATGGGTGCCATAAGAATAGAAGGAGTATCCAGGTACTCTTTTAATTCTCTAAAGTTGGCTTCATAATGCTCATCCCATTTGAAGGTGACACCTTTATGTAGAAATTTGGTAAAGGGTTGCGCTCTATCTGCAAGTTGTGACATGAACCTCTTGATCAAATGGAGACTCCCTTGTAATGTCCTCATTTGAATAATGTTGCATGGAGGAGTCATTTCTAGTATAGCTTTGACTTTGCCAGGGTCTACCTCAATTCCTTTTGCTGAGACAATAAATCCTAGGAGCTTTCCTAATTGGACCCAAAGGCACATTTCTTTGGATTGAGTATGAGTTGAAATTTCCCCATACGATCCAATATTTTCCTTAAGTCACTAATATGAGTAGTTCATTCTTTTGATTTAGCTAAGGTATCATCCACGTAATCCTCCATGTTTTTATGCATCATATCATGGAATATAGTGGTCATTTCTCTTTTATATGTATCACCTGCATTCTTTAACCCAAATGGGATAATGTTCCAGCAAAAGGTGCCCCATGCGCATGTAAATGTGGTCTTCTCTTGATCTTCAGGAGAAATTTTAATCTGATTATAGCCTGAGAAACCATCCATTAGTGAGTACATTTGGTAGCCTACTGTGAGCTCTATGATCATATCAATATTAGGAAGTGGAAAATCATCTTTAGGACATTCCTTGTTTAAGTCCCTGAAGTTTGTACAAATCCTAATAGATTTATCTGATTTAGATACTAGGACCACATTAGAAATCCATCCTGCATAAGCGGTGACTTTTATGAATCCAACTTTCAATAATTTCTCTAGCTCTACTTTTACTAGTAATGCAACATGAGGATGCATCTTTCTGAGTTTTTGTTTCATGGGTTTAATCCTATGAGCTATAGATAAATGGTGCATTATCAATTCAGGATCTAGTCCAGGCATATCTGTGTAAGACCATGCAAAGTTGATCTTTTTCTCTTTCAGGAATTTAGTGAACTGTGTCTTCTCCTCATTGGACAAAGATTGTGCTAGGTGAACTATTTAAGGATCTTCAATTATGCCCAAGTTAACTGGTTGTGTTGGTTATATTAGAACTAAAGACCTTTCTTGAAAGTGCTCAAGGAGGATATCAAGAATCTCATCCTTTGGCACCTCTGAGAGGTTTTCACCATCATATATGTCTTTTTTTTTTTACTTTTTTAGAATATAACATTTCCACAACATGGTTTTCACCGCTAGCTCTTTTTTTCTTTTTATTTTTCAATTTTTGACTGAGAAACTTGATATCCTCCTGTGACATGTTCTCCCTCCTTGCATTGGTGGAAGAAGGGTAAGGTTCACAAGCATTTAGATAGAAAGCCAAAGTGTCGTTATTGGGGAAGTCTAGGATAGGATTAGGATATGTATTAGTCCAATCAATTAGGTCTGGGTTTATCAAAGGCAAGGAGTCAAATTTTGGGAAGGACAACATCGCGTTAGCATCAAGACTATTAACTGAGATGACATGTTTGGTTAGGTTAATCTCTTTGATGTTTAGATCAATAAGAGTTAGATGGTCATTATCAAAGTCATTGTTAGTTATATGTGGACCAAACTCTAGTGACTTGTTAGTGGAACCTTCATCTTCATCTCTCCATACCAACATGTAATAATATTTCATAGGAACATTGTTCTAGTTTTGTTTCTTCTGTTTCATCACTCCCTTTGTCAGAAACTGGACTATTGCTTGAAGTAGGGTTTTCAGATTTTTTTATTGAAACCTAGTCCTGTTTTATCTTTAGTATCCCTGAATTGCATGTGTACAGGTTCAATGAGTCCTTTTCCTTTGTCCCCTAAAGGTCCCTTTCATTTATATCCCATTTTTTTGAGGAGATCATATCCTTTACCCTACTAAACTGGGGATATTTCTACATGTTTCACCTCAGCTTCCTTTGGTTCTCCCTTGTAAAGCCAGGCCAAGGCTGCATGTTCTTCTGTGTTATCTGCAGGAGAGGTGGATGCCTTAACAATGCCAGTTTCTTTGTGAATTTCTGGCGTTTGAGATGCAACAAATGTGAATGATGAGGAAGGTTTTCCATAGGATCTTGGTGACATTGGAAGTTCTATCAATAATGGGGTCATGTCCAGCTTGTATTCTCCCATACCTGTTTCTTCAAGTTTTAATGTTTGTCTGAAACTTTTCATAACCATGTCCCTGGTAGTCTCAGGAATAATCTCATTTGTAGCTTCCTTGTTATGCGGGACCATACATCCTACCTTAATATTGTTGCAAGTATAATTGGCATCTACAGGAATGGTCACTTCCACCCCATTATGTGGGAATTTGACATACTAGTGGTAAGTAGATGACACAACTTGCATTTCATGGATCCAAGGTCTCCCTGATAGTATGTTGTAAACTAACGGTAGATCCAAAACCTAACATATGACATTCCTTTCAACTGGCCTAACTCTTATGGGTAGAACAATAAGACCTTTAGAAGATTTTTCTTCCTCATGATAAGCTTTGATAGTGATTTTGCTTCTAGAAACAATGGTTTGTTCTGAAAGACCCAGTTTCCTGATTAGATTAAGGGTACAAATATTCAACCTTGCACTTCCATCTATCAATACACGTGTAACATAGGATTTATGAATGATGACTTTGATATGAAGGGGTTGATTATGCAGATGTGTCAATGATTTATCATCTTCTTCAGAAAAAGAGAGGTAATGTGGCATTGAGATGTGATTAACCATTGCTTGGAATTTATTTACATCAAGGTCCTTTGGCACATTTGCGGCATGTAGGGCTTGTTCAAGAATTTTCTTATGCATTGTGGAGATTTAAGCAACTCAAAAATGGAAATTTGAGCAGAGGTTCATTGTAATTGATCTACCAAGTTATACTTTGTTGTAGGAATAGTAACTGTTTGTTTTGTTGTTGGCTTGGGGATAGTGACAATGGGCACTTTGGAAGTTGTTGCTGGTTTCGATGAGGAATTGGGTCCTTTGATCATGACCTGTGCTTGACTTTGGGTCACTGCATTTGATTGGGAAGATGTGTTTTGAACACCCTTGATAGTGACCACATTAATTGATTCAATTTTAATGTCTAGCATGTTGATCACATTATCATTTTTAGAGTAGGCATAGTTCACCTCATTTCCTTTTCCTTTGGATGCTTCCCCTTTCTCATAGTTAGGGAACAACTTGTTAAATGATGTATGATCTTTGTTAGTGGTGTGTCCTTCCACTTTGATCTTGCCTCCTTTAATGAGGTCTTGATAACATGTTTGAGTTTAAGATAGTTATTAGTCTTGTGTCCTTTGTTCTTGTGGAAGATGCAATAAGAATTATCATCCCACCACCTTGGTTTGACTTCTGGCTCCCATGGTTTGGAATCTAGGATCATGATAACTTTTTTGTCTAATAGTGCCTTCAAAATAGTCTCAAGAGGCTCTCCCAAAGGAGTAAATGTTCTTTGAGGTTTGGAAGTCCATGACCGACCTTTGTTTGTCTTGTTGTTTTCTTTAGGTATGGAGGTTGTTACCTTGGCATCTTTAACTGCTTGCATGCTATTTGTTAGATTGAACACCTTGGGTTTAGGATTAACATTGGACGCATCTACCAACCCATCATTAACAAAAAATTTATTTTTTCTCCACCATTTATGTTTGTTGGATTTGGTGGGTTTGTTTTCACTTTGGAGAGTGATTTCTCCCTTTTTAACCATAACTTCCTCAATACGGATGGTGTTCTTGATCATCTTGTCAAAGCTAGGGGAATCTCACATTTACAATGTGTAGTTCAACTCAGGTATCAAGTTATTAACAAAGATTTCCATTTTCTTGGATTTGGGAATAGCTCTTGAATATCTTGCAAAGATTTTCCTCCACCTTTGTAGAAAGTGTGTAAAGGATTTGCCAGTTATTTGTTTAGTGTTGCACAGATCCATTATAGTTACATCATGTTGTATATTATAGGAGTAATGTTGGATAAATCATTGAATTAACTCAATTTTTTTTACCTTGGTTGTAAGCTTTGAGAACCACTCCATGGCATTGCCTCCTAGGCTTCCTAGAAAGAGCCGCATGAGGTATGTAGGTTCATGCATGTATTCTATGCTTAGAGCACAAAATTCTCTCACATGGTCATGTGGGTTGGTCTCTCCCATATATTTTTCATATTTTGGCGTTGCCATGTTCAGAGGAAATGGGACCATATTAATACTTTTGTCGAAAGGAAATGGAAAAATGGAGTCCAAAGAGTATTTTGTCTTGGGTTTATCCTTCTCCTGTTTGAGATTTGCAAGCTCAGTTTGCATCAAGGTTAGTTGTTTGGCGAGAATAGAGATATGATTTGATACCTATTTTTCTTTGAGTTGTTCAACATAATAATATTTAGGTAATTTTACTCCAGTGGATGCGAGATGGATAAAGTATTTCTCTTTGTCCTCGCCACTTATCTTTTCCAATGTCTTTTGGAATTTATTGCTCTGTTTGAGTTTATTGTATTCTTCTTCAGTGATGTTTTCCTCATTGTCTGAACCAAACAAAGAATGGTCAAAGTGTTGTTCTTCTTCATCATCACTATCTTCATGCTTTTGGTTCTTATCCTTGTCATATTCCTCAAAGGCCTTACTCCATTCATGAGTGGGTCTTTCCATTTCTGGAGAGTCTAAATCGAACAAGGAACTGTGAGATATTTCTTCTTGTTGAAAGTGTAGTCATCTTGGAGGTACTTCTGATTCTTTAGAAGTGTACTTGTTGCATCTTGTGTTAACCATGTATTTGTATCTCAACTTCGTCAAAGTTTCCCGATAGTTTCAAATAGAGTCTCAAATTTTTCAAGTGAGTGTGTCTAGGTAGAGGTGTTGTTTGTGTTTTGGTGGAAGTAAAAGAGTCCAGTGTCAAAGGGTTAGAATACCCTGATAGTGAGATGGGAATAAAGTTGTTTTGAAAATTGAATAGACCACATGTATTGAGACTGATTGTGAGAAACCAACAAGACATGTAAGGTAGACATTTGAAAAAGTGTTGGACACAGTAATCGAGAGACCAGAAAAAGCAATAGGGACAGGTTAATGAGCCAAAAGGGTATCCAAATAAACTAACTTTTTCTGAGAGGCAACTATGCAAATGCCCACTATCCTAGATGCGACACTCTATATGTAATTTTTTACAGAACCAGATGTGAGCCTAAGTATACAGGATGCAATCTTTCCCCCTAAAAATGATGTAAGTTTTACCAGATGCGATCTAGCATATGACATGCGAGTTTGCACACTAGATGCGAGCCATGATTGACCAAAAATGACTGTATACTTTTCTAAAAATTTGGTGTCTGATTTCTCTTGAAGTTCATGCAACTTTGTCTAATAATAGGTTGTTTTTGGGTCTCTCCAATGAGTGAAAAGTACATGTAGCCAAAGGACTAATTTTTGTTTCTTGTTTGGATGATTTATCTTGTTAGTGAACTTTCAGATATGTCGAGCATATTTGCATTGTTAGGGGCGAATAGACACATCCTTACGCCCTATTTTCTAGGTAGAGGATAAAAATCATTGCTCATTGACTTAGGTACACATTCAAATATTAATCAGAATATGGCCATCACCAAGCACGCAATGGCTCCAGTCATGATGCCATATTAATTGACTCCAAATGCAAGTGAGGACACGATATGACGAGTGTCTTGGGGCAATTACTTTTTTCCTTGCACAAGGATTATCACCCTTTCAAAGATGAATCAGGTAGTCTTGACTATAAAGTTCATTATTTATGATGGGGCAATCCGTTCAAAACTGTCTCCCATAGAATTTCACAAGGAAAAATTGAGGTGTATAACCCTATGAGTACTCAAATATGTGTAGTCTCACAAGCAAGATTCAAGCGACTCTACTTTATACATACCCAAGCATGTTCAAGGATTGATGTCAAAATTTTGAGAACAAAAACCAACTCTGTCTTCCAGGGCTTTGGCCTACAAGGAAGAAATTATTTATAGTGATTTGGAAAGGTTGGCATAAAACCTGTCCTCACTTGGGTCGTTCCCGGGAGATTTTATCCTCAACCAGTAGGCCCTCTATTGTTAAATAAGCATACAAAGGATTGGTGAGCGTAGGATTTCTAGATATCTGATTCTTCAAAAGAAGAAGAGCATACTCTCCTAGTCCATGTTGTTTTCTCCCAAAACACTCCAATCAATGTTCATTCCCTCAAGCTATTTGAGCTTGATTTAAATATTCCTAAATTATGAAAACATAGTACTTTGAAAGAAAAGTTTGATTGTTCAGTTTCCCCACATTAGGTAATTTTCTTTTTCAATTACTATTTTCCAAAATTTAGACAATGAAGTTGTTCAATTATCCCACAAAATTTAATGCTTTGCGTTGTTCAATTACTTTGCCAAAATGAAGTTTAAACGATGTGTTTGTTCATTGAACCACACAATTTAGTGATTTTATTGTTTAGTTACTTTTCTCAAAATAAAATTAAACTATGATTTTGTTTGCTTTTCTCAGTTACCCCAAATGCCTTTCAAATCATAAATTGACTTGTGAGTTTCTGATTTTTCTTAAAAGGAAAAGAGCATATTCCTCTGGTCAATTTAGGATGAGATTGGAAAATGTCTTTAGTTTTTGAAAGCATAACAAAAATAGAAGTCAAAATGGGGGATTGGCAACTTGTAAGACCACAAGTTAGTATTCTTTTTCCCGCTCTTTTAGCTCTGAAAAAAATCTATAAACACAAGTTAGGCTATGAAAAGATCAAAGACAACAAGCACGCAAATGTTAATGGTTAGATTTTTCAATTTTTAATGACAAAAACTAGATGCGACCCTATATTTACCAGATGTAATTTGGTATCCTAGATGCAAAGAAATGCATACCAGATGTGAGGCTATTCTAGAAACAATTTAGGGTATCCAGGATGCGAGCCTAGATTCTGCGATGCGAGGGCGTACCCTGGATGCGAGCCTTTATCACCAAAAATGAGCTTGTACCTAAAAAGTACAAAGATAAGTTAGTAAAAAAAAGATGCAAAATGAGGCAAAGTCTGAAATAATTGCCCCATGGTGGGCACTAGAAATGACATGTGTTAATTAGTGCACCTGTTATCTACAACACAACACTTCAATAGATCATTATATTAGTGAAAACTTATAAAAAGAGAGTGTTTGAAGCTAAACACTAAAACTGATCTATTGCTTCCTATCTAGGAGGAGTTTTAAGAATGTCATAATCATGCCCTCAACTTATGCACAAATCAGTGACATATACAACCTAAGAATGGAAGATTTGAATGAAAAACTAATCTAAATGATTAAGAAACATGCATATTAGCTCTAAAAATGAAGATAAAAAACAATGCATAATGACAAAGCTAAAATGCAACATGGATTCACAAATAATCTTAACAGCATAACAATGCTTTAAACTCTGAAAATTAAGGGCCATTTGAGCTCAAAAACTCATTCTATTTATAAAGGAAATGTGGAGAGAGAGAGGGGACAAGGCCATTAATGGAGGTGTAAAAACCATTAATAAGGTGTAAGAGGTATTAATGCCAAAGGAATTAATGAGGCATGGGCTTGAGGAATCTCCCTTAATGATGCATTAATGAGAGCAATTAAGAGGCATGGTGAGGGTGTAAGAAGCATGGGTGAGGGTTTAGGGTCAAGCTTGAGAAGTTTGACTTTTGGGAGTGGGTTGGATTCCTAATCACAGGATTAGGAATGTGACATCATTAGGAAGTGGGTTAGGATGAATTAAGATTAGAATTAGGCTTAGCATGGGGGGAATAGGTTGGATGGGTTTGAACCTAGGTTTAAGGTGGTTGAGATAGGTTAGGTTAGGGGTTAAAGGAAATATTAATGAAATGAATTATAATTAATACATTCATTCAAAAATAGGGAATTTAAATATTTAAGATTTTGATTGCTTTAGATAATTAATTAGGACTATAGCCAATTAATTAGATTAATTTAGGCTAGAAAATAGGTTTTTGCAAGCGATGAGGTATAATTAGGATTTTATTTAATTCCTTTTAAATTAATTACCTTAGCCATGTTTTGATTTGAATTGATTTGAATTAAATTGATTTGATTTGATTGGCTTCGGTGATTAATAAAATTTAGTGATTAGATCACGTAGGAGATTAAATTTGATTTGAAAGAATTATGCCAACTGATTGAAAAGTTGTTTGGACATAATTGGGGGTATGATCCCACTTAGGGAAAATAGGGTCTATAGTCAGAGCAGACCAAATAAGGGTGGTTACAGTAATATGAGTTGCATAATTCCATTGATACAATTGAAGCCATATATTTTTTATTTTAGATATTTATTTTCAATATATTTGACAATGAATACTTATTTGAGAAGTTTGGTGAAGTTTTCTTGAAATAGAGTTGTTCAGCAGTGCTTGTCGACACCTTATTTCCAAATTTGCAATAAAGTTGTTAAAGTTTATGTGTTGTCGAGAAGGATAGATCTAGTGTTCACTAGTATAAATATGGAAACTATTAATCATTTCCAATCCTTCTTAATTTTCATTGGAGAATAATCAATTACCGACAACTTCAACTCCTCAGGAGAATTGGGCATTGTGGTTGATTTTTCTCCTTTTTACATTGAGATGATTGGATATGATGAAGATAAGAAATGATTCAAGAACTAGGTAAAGTTTTAGGAAATTGACAAGAATCAGAATAAATAAAAAGATACAAAACTTAAATGTAAAATCTAATATTAGATATAGAAATGAGATACATAAAAGAAACTTGACACTCAAAAAATCAACCTAAAAGTATTGGTCTATGGAGTAAGCCACCCTAGACCAAAGGTTTTTCCATAAAATTTAATGTGAAGATTCTAGATTAGGATGCTTTGTAGATAATTCTCTCAAAAATTTGGCAAAAAAGTGGCATTCTATGGAGTGGCACTCCTTAGACCAAGGTTTTTGGCCTGTTCAAAATCTAGAGCATATGTTTTAGTTTGTTCTCTTTGAATCTACAACTCTTTTATGTCATATCTGGAATAGGTGCACATAAAAAGGAGGAGAAAAGTGTTGGCCTATGTAGGGGATTTCCTAAGTCAAACCCTGGGTAGGAATTAACCTCCACTACAATAACGATGGTTAGAAAAGAGATTTTTCCCTTAGTAGGTTAGAGTTTTAAAACCTCAAGGAAATGTAGAATTAACAAGTGATACTTTTGATATGATGTTCTTATTTTGAAACCTCATGAAAAGTTGATATCTCTTGATAGGATTTCATGCATGTATTCACTCATGGAGGAAACACATAAACTCAAACATGGATGCTAACTTGAATTTTTAACTTCAAATCTCTTCTTTACTACCTTGAAGATGTTTGATTTCTTTGATCAATTGGAATGTGAATTAGAATTGAATACTTGTTGAGATATTTCCAAATAAGGGAGTAAAATTTGTATATCTACATAAATTCACACAAAATGCATTGAAATTTTGAGCAAGATTGACGTCAGGGAGCACTTTCATGTTTACCAATGTGTTGACCATTAGAGGTTCAATTTTGGATCCAAGATAGTTGGACTTCGATGCCTAGTGTCTTAGTCTAGGAGATATATAGCACCCAACTCTATGGCCCCATTGTTTTGGCTTGAAATTAGGCCAGTGAGCATATAATTATGTTGAGCTTCTATCTTTGGCCATGGAATGAGCACAATCAGTCATAAATTAGGGGCATGAGGGAAAGCCACCAAAGTGAGCCCCAAATGAGTGTGAGATTGTATATGGGTATAATTTACAACACTAAAGTTGTGTAAAATTACTTTGTGATAGTAATCAAATTGTTATTCCATGTTGTAAATAAGAGAAAAAATTAGATTTTTGTTTGTGTTAATTTATTTTCCTAAAATGTGATTATTGAATCAATTTATTTGAAAAGATTTGATGCAATTTCATAATTTGATGAAGATTAATATAAGGGGTTAAAATAATATTTAGATCTAATATAAAATAATTTAAATAGATATTAAATTTTACCTCAAATTCCATTCATGATCATCAATAGGAATAAAAAGAAGTACAAAAGGATTAGCCGAGGTTAAGATCACATTCACATATTCTATTAAGGAAATTAAGGTTTATTAAACCTAGAAGTTTTATGCATGTTAAGTGAGGGTTGGGTGAGAGAGGTAGGAATATTAATAACTCTTAACACTAGGCACAACAAGGAAGGATTTAGATATAATCACATGTCTAAAAATTAACATAGTTAGGTATTGATGAATGTACACATCGCAAATACCTCTTTTGAACTCTTAATCCAAATACTAAATGAACAATACTTCAAAAAGTGAGAAATGACCAAACATGATTGATGAAAGTGGTTAAGTATATTCAAATAAAACTTATGACTAGATTGAGACCTCCCTCCTAGGATTACATACTTTATGACTTGTAAAGAAACTTCATCTAAGGGATAAGGTGATGATGTTCTAGTAAAACCTTTCTACAACCACTTTAGTTCTTCTCCTTAACACAAAAAAGAGGGGATATATTCTCCCTAATTGTTTTTATCTTTACATATATCTTCATTTCCTTAGTAGCATTCATATAGCTTAGATAATGATATCCTGAGATTTTAATTTCAACACCTATTGTCTTGGTCAAACTCAAATTCCACTTCTTTATAAAATCCAGAGAGCAAGGTCATACCCTTAAACCATTTTATAAACCTAGAGAGCTCATTTTGTGTATTTTAGAAATTAGAGCCTTATAAGATACTCAATTCTAGAAACTAACACAATAAATTTACACAAAACAATTCATTATCAAATTACTTAAATCTAGAAACAAATTTATCATCACTTTAAGAAGTGGAGTCAAATATGCATTACAAAAAGTAGCCATCAACACAAAATCCCACCCCCTCTTCTTCTTTTAAATCTTTATCCCTAATCTCGTCACCAAAAAAATTCTTTCTCATTTCCTTGTATCTCCTCTACAACTAGTTACATAAGAATATTCAATCATTATAACTAGTTCTGTTAAACAAAAACCTTAATAACATTGGCTTGAATCCTCTTTAGATTTTGAGAACACCAAGTAATTTCAAAATTCTATGGGAGGTTTGAGAGGTTCTCAAGACATTATCAGTTTCCAATAACTATTTCAAAAACTTGGACATAATGTTGACATTTTAATCTAACTTGAAGAAATATATTATGTAGATTTCTAAAATAATCTTATATATTTTTGACAAAAACTTCCCTTGATATGCATAATGGTTGTGGAAAGCTTTTTGGTATATGAAGGGGCTTTGACAACCTAGTTAGAAGTTAACATAGGTTTCAAAACATGTAAAGAAGTTAAGGTAATAAAACAACTTCCTACACTAACCTTTAGAGGAGAGTTATATAAAAAATTTCTCAAATCTTTACAAAAATTATTTGAACTTAACAAAAATAAAAATAAGTACCATGCATACAACAACATAATGATTTTATGTGGTGAAAACCTTCGATAAAAAATGTGAGGCCCACATTAGACTATTATAGTTTTACTATTTTGTTCTCATTCTTTCAGTAGTTTATGCTTTGACATACTTTGCCTATCAGAGACTTTTTTATACATTTGAGGATCGGTGGAATCCTATTTTATATATTCAGCACCTGATTTTGTAATCAGGGTACTTTTGAGATGCTTTATGTTCTGATTTAGTTTCAGCTTACGATTGATGTCTTATATGTATTTTAATGTATGGATGTAATATGATGAATTTGGTTTAGGAAATCGATGCTAAGTTAATCCAGTTCTAATGCAATGTGGTTTATATGCTTACATATATCTTATTCACATTGTGTTATGTTTCCTATCATGTTGTTTTGGATCTACTGATGTGTGTAGGAAAAGTTGACCATGGGTCTAAATCGGGGACCCAGTACTGGAACCTATGTAAATACCCATGCTTTCCAAGGTCCTATCTATATAAAGAGACATGGACCTTGTTGTTATGTGATTATTTCATAAACGTGGTTTGCATGTGTGTCATTAAATTAGTAAATGTTTATGTGGATAAGTCATGTCATTTGTTTTAATTTAATGTGCCAAATTTGACAAATGTTGTAATTAAATTATTGACATGGCTAGTATAGGGGAACCAAGATTAGTTAAGGGTTAACTAAGGTTATCTAGGAGTATTACCCAAGCTTTCCCTAGGGTTAGAAGTTTCTAGAAGTCTTCTTGCCTTAGAAATCCATAGGTTAACTTCAGGGTTAGTTTTAGAAGGTCTTTTGGGCTCCTAGGGGTAATCGGGGTCAGTTTTAGTCACCCAAATTGGTACCCTATGGGTTAGGGGTCATTTTCTGTCAATAATGAGCCTCTAAAATCATTTATTTCTCCCTTTAAGTGTCATTTTTAGCCTTGAGAGAATTTTGAAGAAGAGTGTGACTTTGGTTAACCTCACTCTTTCTTCTACCCAAGTTTCATTTGACTTCACCCTTGGTGAGTTAGGCAAGTGGATTAGTTTGGGATTGGTTAGAGTTACCTCACCTTTGGGTTAAGCCTTGCCTCTTGTTGGAGTTTTTCCTATTTAGGGAAGGATTTAGGATGAGTTGAGTATTCACCCACTCTCTACCCTTAGAGACAGAATTCAGTTTGAAGGAGCTTTTGGAGAAGGAAATTAGGAAGGATAGCTCAACACCATTCCTCTTCTCACCTTAACTTTGTATTAAGGTTGGATCTCTTTAAAGTAATTTAATTTTGTTCTTATGTGTTCTTGAGCTCAAGGACTCCATTAATGGAGTCCTATGTATTTTGAAGCTTTATTTTTAGTTTTGAAATTTAAATGTTTGTTTCCCAATGTCTTTATTTTGTGATTAATTTTGAATGGGTCTTCAAGGCACACTCACCCTTGGGAGGGCAGAGTAACCTTGGAGGGGTAGATGAAAATGATTCCTGTTAGTGTAGAGTCTCCCATGTGTGGAGGGAAAAACTTGGGGTAACATGATACCCATGATGCCAAGAAGGGCCTGAGGGTACCTAGGAGGCATAAGGAGGTTATTCAGGACTGTATCTTGTGAAGATGGTCCTATCCAAGTCCATGTGAGGCTTGTGTGTTTTATGTTTATTCTTGGATTTTTCCTACAGTGAGGTCTACCACTACCCCTGTTCTGGAAGGTCTCTCGGAGATTTATCCATTTGTTCATCCTTGTGTTGGGAAGCTTTCTGGAGTATGTTTTCTTTTCTGTTTGCTTCTCTACTTATTGTGTTGTCTGTTTGTATCCCCAAGCTTGGGGGTGGCCTTGTAAAGGCCTAGGTTGGGAGGTGAGCCTCCATAGTCAATCTCACCTTATATCAAGTACCTAATGAGACACTGAAGATGTATCCTACCTATGCAAAAGATGAATACCACTGCAAAATTATGGCTTGTATCCTATCATTTGGATATTTCAAGGATGCTTAGTTGTATCAAAATCCTATGGTCATATGTAATCTTTGTTTTAAATCATAATTTTTATTTATTCCATTATGTATATGGTGATCCTAAGTAGAGGAAGCATAACAAGTTTTTAATGTGCATTTAGTACAATGATATATTGTAAAATTGTCCAAATTTATTTTACCTAAAATTAGAAATGGAGTTCCTAAAGAAATTGTAAATAGTTGTTATTATGTTTTGGAAAGGGAATTGAAATTCCTAAGTTCTTTTGCAATATTATGTAGTTCAAAATTTTAAGGTTTATTTAAAGCAAAAGAACAAAATAGGGAGACTTATGATATAAAAAGCTCTAGATGGGAGGTTGTAATTTTTGCTTATATAAGTAAAGATAGTGTATAGATGATTGTGTAGATGAAATTTCCACTTGTGAAGATGCATTTAAAAATGTTTTGGGAATAAAATTTTCTTCATGGAAAGGAATTAAAAAAAAAAATCATAATAAGTAAATTTAAAGTGCTCAAAATAATTTTTCCTTCCTTGTATGTCTTTAGGAGAAAATATAGATTCCATAAATGCAATAAAAATTTAAAAATAATGTCCCTATATGCTCCTTGTTTTAACACACAGGTAAATTACACCAGTCCAATATTTTATTGTTATTGCTGTATATGTTCATTTTCTTTTTCTCTGTTTATATCCTTTCTCATTATGTATTTCCTTTATCAAAGTTTTTAAAACAATATATAATAATAAAAGAATCTTTTTTTGTGCGATTTGGGGTAGACAAACTTTGGAAACATATAAAAATAAAAAAAATAAATTAAAATTTAACAAGTTTTCATTGACATTTTTTTTGGCATCCGCAGGGAGGGCCGAAACCCTACCCCGCAGTCCCCTCTGTGTAAGAGTGGGGCGGGGAGGGCCGACCTCCCCCAAACTACCACTAGCGCCATAGTAGTGGGGCTGCGTAGCGTGCTTGCTGCCCACTGCATTTGCACAGTGGTAGCGGCACCACCGTTGGTCGGCTCCCCACCGCCCTCGTCAATTTCGCTCGCCTCCCTCCGTCGGTGCATTAATGGGTTAGCCACATTGCCCCGTCGCTGCTTCCAGCTCTGTCGACAGAGGCTAGGGCACAACCACCGATTGCCATATGAGAAATTTAGTTTTGGGTCTTAGTTTATATTTAAAAAAAAAAAAAGAAAGAAATTAAGGCTATGTTTTAATCATGCGGTTTTGATCTTTTTTTGTTGTTGACTTAATCATGGGTAAGATTAGATTTAGTTTAGATATGTTTTAACTTAAATGGGTTGGATTTAATTAGGTATTTTTTATATATATACATAAGGATTTATTATAAATGTTATTTTTTAAAATTAGATTTAATAAATATTTAAATAGATTTAATATCGATTGGATAAGATCTTATAATAGGTTAGGCTTTATTTTACCTAAGAGACCTAATTCTTTTAAATGATTAAATTAGACCTATAGTTTTGTATATGTTTATTTTGTTAAAATAATATAGTCGATTTCCAATAATGTTCCTATGTGGTTTTAATCAATTTTCTTCATGTGAATTTAATAAATACTTAGAATGTTAATTTATATTTAAAGGAGTTTAAATTAAATTATTTTAATTGAAGTTATAACGTTCTAAAGATAAAAATTTATTTCTTTAGATTAGATCGTTTAGTCCCTTTAAATTACAGCCTATTAAACTTTAGAATAAGGAAAATTTTGTTAAATAATTTTATGTGGGTTATAAAACACTAATTAACTAATTAAATTGTTTCTGTTGAACTTTATTAGCGTTAGACATTTTTATCGTCACCCTTTGACCAATTTTTGTGCATGGTTGACTTTTGGTCAACCATGGTCAAACCTTAGCCGTTTGACTTGATTTTCAAACCTGATGTTCCTTACAGTCTCTGGACCCTAGGGTTTCAATTTCGCACCTTTCAGAGATAGTTGACTTTTTGGTCAACATAGGTTGACTTTCTCGTCAACCATCTCGATTTGCATGCCTTAGCCCTCTATAGGACTTAGTAGGCCCAAGTAATGCCCCTTCTTATATTTTGGAGTATGGTTGACTTTTGGTCAACTCTAGTTGACTTTTAGTCAACTATCTCGATTTGTGCATCGATCAAGGTTTCTAGTTTAGGAACTCATGTAGGATAGTTCCAGAGCTATCCTACCCTGTATGACCATCCTGATACTATTTCTCCTTTGCACCATTTTGCGTGCACATGTTACCTTTGAGGTAGTTCTGTTATCCTCTTTAGTGTGTTTTAAAAAATTTTGATCGTGTGTTTTTTCCCAACTTTTGGGCATGACATTTTGGTATCAGAGCTATGTTTAGCAACATTGAGAACCTAACCCACTACGTTATTACTAAATTTTTTTTGCATGTGTAGGATGCCACCTGTCACTCGTCAAGCCTGTCAGCAAGGGTGTGGTCGGCGACGTGCCCCCGCGGCACGCATAGAGGTATGACCTGAGGTAGAGGATCGTAGGAGGGATCAAAGCCCACCTCCTGAACCCCCTCTCGATCCTAATGCATCTTTATTGCTAGCTTTTCAGAACCTGCCCAGGCTCATTCTAGACCGCATGCCACCTATTAATTAGGAAAGAGAGAGGAGTAGGAGCCCACCTCTGAGAGCAGGAGGGAATCAGGTAGAATAAGAAGAGGAGTCTATTGCAGTACCAGGTGGTATTCCTAGGGGAGGTGCATAGAGGCTTGATAGAGCACCCCCTGATATTGGGAATCAGATCATAGAGTTGATGAGGCTTAAACCGCCTCCCTTAATAGGAGAAGCAGATGGGGCAGGAGCTGAGGCTTGGATTTTAAGCTTGGAGAGGTGCTTTGGGTTGCAGAATTATGGCAGCAACCTTAAGGCACGGTTCACAATTCTTTTGCTTAGAGATGGAGCATCCACTTGGTGGAGGCATGAGGAGACCAAGGGACTCATTGACATTAATACCCTCACTTGGGGAGCTTTCATCGAGCTCTTCAAAGAATGGTATATTTCAGAACAGTTCAGACAACACCGTATAGATGAGTTCCATGACCTCCGACAATGGGGTCTTACAGTAGCCCAGTATGAGGGCAAGTTTCTCAACCTCCTACCCTATGTTGAATACATGGGAGACAAGAGGCTGTAGCTGAATAGGTTCATCAAGGGATTAAATCCCATGATTTTGGATAGGGTACACATGGTACCTTCAGGGAACTTAAGGTTCATAGTGGACAGGGCCTTAGTAGCCGAAGAGATAGTTCAGGGCCCACAGGATTATAGGGAGAGGTCGCAGAACCATAATACCTCATCTCAGGCCTCTAGATATTAGAAAAACATGTGGAAAGGGAATCAGAGGAACTCTACAAGGACATTTAGGGCCCCACAGAAGTAGCAGCCACAACAGTCATAGTAGAACTAGCGTCAGAGGGCACCTCAGGTTCAACAAGGCTCTAAGTCCAAACAGTGGTAGTCACAGGGTCCTAATAAGGACCAAAGACCTTAAGCACCATATACCCCTCCAGCATGGACTCAGCAATCCTCTAGGGGTGGTTATAGTGGTTCATCTAGGACTGCAAGATCTCAGTATTCTAGGCCTCCTGGTGTTCAGGTTCAGTCATGGGGGCCATGTTACACTTGTGGTGCCATGGGGCACTTAGCTAGAGAGTGCCCATAGGGTGGTAGTTAGCGTGCAGCAATTTCAGAACCGACAGTAGGGGATAGGGGGAAGTCCCACATGGTTTTTGTAGTAGTGGACAATTGCCAGGAAGAGCACAAGGCTACTATTATTGAGGCCTTAGGTAAGATGAGAGGTAGTGATGTTACCATTCTTTTTGATACAGGAGCCACTGACTCCTTTGTTTCTCTATCAGTTGTGGAGCGTTGCGGGCTAATGGCAACTAGACAAGAGGTTAGATGAGAAGTAGAGTTAGCTTCAGGAGCTAGGGTTTCTATAACCTTGATGGTTAGAGAATGTCCAATCCAAATTGGTGGGATGACCACCATAGCAAATCTTAGAGTTACTCCCCTTGGATCTTACGGTCTAGTTCTTGGCATGGATTGGCTAAGTTCCAATAGAGCCAAGATAGATTGTTGTAAGAAGAGGATCGAATGTTTGGATGATGATGGTACAGATACAGTTATTATTGAGGTTCATAGGCATGTATCCCTCCATGTGATATCTGCCATGCAACTTAAGTGATGCATGCGGAAGGGATGCCAGTTGTATACCATCACCATCAGCGATAGGGAAGAAGAGACAGAGAAGGAAACTTCTCTTGATGACTTCCCCATTCTTCAAGAGTTTGCAGATGTGTTTCCGTTAGAGCTACCTGGTATGCCTCCTCGTAGGGCAGTAGACTTTCACATTGATCTTATAGCAGGAGCTAAGCTAGTTTCCAAAGCACCTTATATGATGACCACTAATGAGCTTAATGAGCTCAAGATACAGCTTGAATAACTGTTAGAGAAAGGACACATTCATCCTAGTGTTTCTCCTTGGGGTGCGCCAGTTATCTTCATGAGAAGAAAGATGGATCACTTAGGTTGTGCATGGATTACCGACAGTTGAACAAGGTGATCATCAAGAATCGGTATCCACTTCCTAGGATCGATGACTTGTTTGATCAGTTGCAGGGTGCCCGAGTCTTCTCTAAGATAGACCTCAAATTGGGTTACCATTAGTTGAGGATCGTGGATAGTAATATTCACAAGATCGCATTCCGCACTAGGTATGGCCACTATGAGTTCACTGTGGTTCCATTTAGTCTTACAAATGCTCTAGTTGTGTTCATGAGCCTTATGAATGGAGTATTCCATACCTTCCTTGACAAGTTTGTAGTGGTGTTTCTCGATGACATCTTGATATATTCCAAAGATGAGAAAGAGCATGAGGAACACTTGAGGCAAGTTTTGCAATGTCTTAGAGACAATCAGTTGTATGGTAGCTTGTTGAAGTGTACTTTCTTTAGAGCAGAGGTCAAGTACCTTGGCCATGTTATTTCAGGTGATGGGATCTCAGTAGACCCATTGAAGATTGATGCCATCATAGATTAGCCAGTACCTACCACTGTGACTGAGGTTAGGAGTTTCATGGGTTTAGCTGGTTACTACAGGTGGTTTGTTAATGGTTTCTCTTGGGTAGCACACCCCATTAATTGTCTTCAGTGAAAGGGAAAGAAGTTTGAGTGGACTGAGAAGTGTGATAAGGCTTTTCAGGAGCTCAAGAGAGCACTTACCAGTGCACCCATTCTAGCTGTACCAGAGCCTTCAGCAGACTTTATGGTATGCACAGATGCTTCCTTGGATGGTTTGGGAGTGGTTCTTATGTAGGTTAGGCGAGCTATAGCTTATGAGTCTAGGAAACTAAAGACTCACGAGCTCAACTACCCTTCCCATGACCTTGAGCTCGCAGCAGTGGTGCATGCTTTAGTCAGATGGCAACATTTTCTCTTAGGACATTGGTTCAAACTTCATTCTGACCATCAGAGTCTTCAGTACATCTTCACTCAACCGAACCTTAATGCTAGACTGAGGAGATGGATGGATTTCTTATGTGAATATGATTTTGATGTCCATTACATCAAAGGGAAATAGAACGTGGTCGCAGATTCCTTGAGTAGGAGATGGCACAAGCTTTCTTCTATGTCTACTGGCACGGATTTGAGAGATCACATCCTTCATCACTTGCAAGAGGATGAGATGTACATAGAGGTTTGTGAGTTGATTTGGTCTCAGAGACCCCTTGAGGGAAATTTTTCAGAGTATGCCATGGAGTCTGATGGACTATTGTGTCATAGAGGACATATCTATATACCTTCTTCTAGAGGATTGCATGAGTTTGTGATGCTTGAGGCTCATAGGGCCCCTTATGTAGTGCATCCCAGAGTTAGGAAGATGCATGCCGACTTGAGGCAACTATATCATTGGCTAGGCATGAGGTTGCAGATTGCAGAGATGGTAGCTAGATGCCTAGAGTGCTAGAGGGTGAAGGCGGAACACCGTCATCCAGGGAGTCTCCTTCAGCCTCATGAGGTACCAGTGTGGAAATGGGACACCATATCTATGGATTTCATAGTAGGCCTTCCTATGTCTTCTTGTCAACATGATGCTATCATGGTGACAGTCGACAAGTTGACTAAGGTGGATCACTTTTCACCCATGCGTACTACCTTTACCGCACCAATAGTGGCACAAGTATTCTTGCAAGATATAGTCAGACTTCATGGTGTACCTTGTAAGATCATCTCAAATAGAGATTCTCTCTTCACTTCATCCTTTTGGAGAGAAATTCAGGCAGCCATGGGTACTAGACTCAACTTCAGTACGGCTTATCATCCTGAGATAGATTGTCAGACCAAAAGGGTCAATCAAGTACTGGAGGACATGCTTCACATGTATGTCATGGACCATCAGACCCAGTGGGAAGAATACCTACACCTAGTGGAGTTTTCCTATAACAATGGGCACTAGACTTCCTTGGCTATGCCTCCCTACCAGGCTCTTTATGGTAGACCATGCAGGACCCCACTTAGTTGGGATAGGATCGAGGATAGAGTTTCCATTGGTCCTGAGTTAGTCAGGGATATGGAGTAGCAGGTGACTTTGATTAGGCAGCGACTTGAGGAAGCTCAGGATAGGAAGAAGAAGTATGCAGATGCGAAGATGATTGATTGAGCCTATCTAGTTGGAGACAGAGTCTTCTTGAGAGTGCGACCGCATAAGAGTCCAATCCATTTTGGAAAGGGCTCTAAGCTAGCACCTCATTTTGTTGGACCTTTTGAGATCCTTGAGAGGATAGGACCAGTTTCTTACCATTTAGCATTGCCACCTAGCCTGTCATGCATCCATGATGTGTTTCATGTTTTAGTTCTGAGGAAGTATATTTATGATGAGTCTCATGTGATAGATTGGGATGCCTTGCAGGTGGAGTCAGACAGGTAGCTGGCTTTGGAGCCAATTCGTATATTGGCTCGACAGACATTGGGTCTTTGAGGCAGAGAGCTAGACCAGGTTAGGGTCTAGTGGGATTGCTATGATGAGGTTATAGCCTCTTGGAAAGACACAACACAGATGAGATCACAGTACCCTCACCTCTTCGATGAACTCCAGGAGGAAGTTCATGCTTAGAGGGGGTGGATGTGAGGCCCACATTAGACTGTTATAGTTTTACTATTTTGTTATCATGCTTTCAGTAGTTTATGCTTTGACATACTTTTCCTATCAGAGACTTTTTTATACATTTGAGGATCGGTGGAATCCTATGTTATATATTCAGCACCTGATTTTGTAATCAGGGTACTTTTGAGATGCTTTATGTTCTAATTCAATGTATTTTATATTCTTACATATATCTTATTGACGTTGTGTTATGTTTCATATCATGTTATTTTGGATCTACTAATGTGTGCATTGAGTGTGAAGGAAAATTTGACCATGGATCTAAATTGGGGACCCAGTACTGGAACCTATGTAAATACCCATGCTTTCCAAGGTCCTATCTATATAAAGAGACATGGACCTCATTGTTATGTGATTATTTCATAAACATTATTTGTATGTGTGTCATTAAATTAGTAAATGTTTGTGGATAAGTCATGTCATTTATTTTAATTTAATGTGCCAAATTTGGCAATTGTTATAATTTAATTGTTGACATGGCTAGTATAGGGGAACCAGGGTTAGTTAAGGGTTAACTAAGGTCATCTAGGAGTAGTACCCAAGCTTACCCTAGGGTTAGAAGTTTCTAGAAGTCTTCTTGACTTAGAAATCCGTACATTAACTTCAGGGTTAGTTTTAGAAGGTCTTTTGGGCTCCCAGGGGGTAACCGGGGTCAGTTTTAGTCACCCAACTTGGTACCCTATGGGTTAGGGTTCATTTTCTGTCATTAATGAGCCTCTAAACTCATTTATTTCTCCCTTAAAGTGTCATTTTCAGCCTTGAGCGAATTTGGAAGAAGAGTGTGACTTTGGTTAACCTCACTCTCTCTTCTACCCGAGTTTCATTTGACTTCACCCTTGGTGAGTTAGGCAAGTGGATTAGTTTGGGATTGGTTAGAGTTACCTCACCTTTGGGTTAAGCCTTGCCTCTTGTTGGAGGTTTGCCTATTTAGGGAAGGATTTAGGATGAGTTGAGTGTTCACCCACTCTCTACCCTTAGAGACAGAATTTAGTTTGAAGGAGCTTTTGGAGAAGGAGCTTAGGAAGGATAGCTCAACACCATTCCTCTTCTTACCTTAGCTTTGGATTAAGGTTGGATCTCTTTAAAGTAATTTAATTTTGTTCTTATGTGTTCTTGAGCTCAAGGACTCCATTAATGGAGTCCTATGTATTTTGAAGCTTTATTTTAAGTTTTGAAATTTAAATGTTTGTTCCTCAATGTCTTTATTTTGTGATTAATTTTGAATGGGTCTTCAAGGCACACTCACCCTTGGGAGGGCAGAGTAACCTTGGAGGGGTAGATGAAAATGATTCTTGTTAGTGTAGAGTCTCCCATGTGTGGAGGGAAAAACTTGGGGTAACATGATACCCATGATTCCAAGAAGGGCCTGAGGGTACCTAGGAGGCATAAGGAGGTTATTCAGGACTGCATCTTGTGAAGATGGTCCTATCCAAGTCCATGCAAGGCTTGTGTGTTCTATATTTATTCTTGGCTTTCTCCTACAGTGAGGTATACCACTACCCCTATTCTAGAAGGTCTCTTGGAGATTTATCCATTTGTTCATCCTTGTGTTGGGAAGCTTTCTGGAGTATGTTTTCTTTTCTGTTTGCTTCTCTACTTGTTGTGTTGTCTATTTGTATCCCGTTCCAGTTTGGATCCCCAAGCTCAGGGGTGGCTTTGTAAAGGCATAGGTTGGGAGGTGAGCCTCCATGGTCAATCTTACCTTATATCAGGTACCTAATGAGACACTGAAGATGTATCCTACCTATGCGAAAGATGAATACCACTGTAAAATTATATCTTGTATCCTATCATTTGGATATTTCAGGGATGCTTAGTTGTATCAAAATCCTATGGTCATATGTAATCTTTGTTTTAAATTATAATTTTTATTTATTCCATTATGCGTATGGTGATCCTATGTAGAGGAAGCATAACAAGTTTTTAATGTGCATTTAGTGCAATGATATATTGTAAAATTGTCCAAATTTATTTTACCTAAAATTAGAAATGGAGTTCCTAAAGAAATTGTAAATAGTTGTTATTATGTTTTGGAAAGGGAATTGAAATTCCTAAGTTCTTTTGCAATATTATGTAGTTCAAAATTTTAAGGTTTATTTAAAGCAACAAAAAAAAATAGGGAGACTTATGATATAAAAAGCTCTAGATGGGAGGTTGTAATTTTTGCTTATATAAGTAAAGATAGTGTATAGATGATTATGTATAGATGAAATTTCCACTTGTGAAGATGCATTTAAAAATGTTTTGGGAATAAAATTTTCTTCATGGAAAGGAATTTAAAAAAAAAATCATAATAAGTAAATTTAAAGTGTATGGTAGCTTGTTGAAGTGTACTTTCTTCAGAGCAGAGGTCAAGTACCTTGGCCATGTTATTTTAGGTGATGAGATCTCAGTAGACCCATTGAAGATTGATGCCATCATAGATTAGCCAGTACCTACCACTGTGACTGAGGTTAGGAGTTTCATGGGTTTATCCGGTTACTACAAGCAGTTTGTTAATGGTTTCTCTTGGGTAGCACACCCCATTAATTGTCTTTAGTGAAAGGGAAATAAGTTTGAGTGGACTGAGAAGTGTGATAAGGATTTTCAGGAGCTCAAGAGAGCACTTACCAGTGCACCCATTCTAGCTATACCAGATCCTTCAGCAGACTTTATGGTATGCACAGATGCTTCCTTGGATGGTTTGGGAGCGGTTCTTATGCAGGGTGGGTGAGCTATAGCTTACGAGTCTAGGAAACTAAAGACTCACAAGCTCAACTACCCTTCCCATGACCTTGAGCTCGCAGCAGTGGTGCATGCTTTAGTCAGATGGCAACATTTTCTCTTAGGACATCGGTTCAAACTTCATTTTGACCATCAGAGTCTTCAGTACATCTTCACTCAACCAAATCTTAATGCTAGATAGAGGAGATGGATGGAGTTATGTGAATATGAGTTTGATGTCCATTACATCAAAGGGAAATAGAACATGGTCGCAGATGCCTTGAGTAGGAGATGGCACAAGCTTTCTTCTATGTCTACTGGCATGGATTTGAGAGATCACATCCTTCATCACTTGCAAGAGGATGAGATTTACATAGAGGTTTGTGAGTTGATTTGGTCTCAGAGACCCCTTGAGGGAAATTTTTTAGAGTATGCCATGGAGTCCGATGGACTATTGTGTCATAGAGGACGTATCTATATACCTTCTTATGGAGGATTGCATGAGTTTGTGATGCTTGAGGCTCATAGGGCCCCTTATGCAGTGCATCTCAGAGTTAGGAAGATGCATGCCGCCTTGAGGCAACTATATCATTGGCTAGGCATGAGGTTGCAGATTGCAGAGATGGTAGCTAGATGCCTAGAGTGCTAGAGGGTGAAGGAGGAACACCGTCATCCAGGTGGTCTCCTTCAGCCTCATGAGGTACCAGTGTCAAAATGGGACACCATATCTATGGATTTCATAGTAGGCCTTCCTATGTCTTCTCGTCAACATGATGCTATCATGGTGACAGTCGACAAGTTGACTGAGGTGGCTCACTTTTCACCCATGCGTACTACCTTTACCCCACCAATAGTGGCACAAGTGTTCTTGCAAGATATAGTCAGAATTCATGGTGTACCTTGTAATATCATCTCGTATAGAATTCTCTCTTCACTTCATCCTTTTGGAGAGAACTTCAGGCAGCCATGGGTACTAGACTCATCTTCAGTACGACTTATCATCCTGAAACAGATTGTCAGACCAAAAGGGTCAATCAAGTACTGGAGGACATGTAAATACCCATGCTTTGCAAGGTCCTATCTATATAAAGAGACATGGACCTCATTGTTATGTGATTATTTTGTAAACGTGATTTGTATGTGTGTCATTAAATTAGTAAATGTTTGTGTATAAGTCATGTCATTTATTTTAATTTAATGTGCCAAATTTGGCAATTGTTGTAATTTAATTGTTGACATGGCTAGTATAGGGGAACTAGGGTTAGTTAAGGGTTAACTAAGGTCATCTAGGAGTAGTACCCAAGCTTACCCCAGGGTTAGAATTTTCTAGAAGTCTTCTTGACTTAGAAATCCGTAGGTTAACTTCAGGGTTAGTTTTAGAAGGTTTTTTGGGCTCCCAGGGGGTAACCAGGGTCAGTTTTAGTCACCCAACTTGGTACCCTATGGGTTAGGGGTCATTTTATGTCATTAATGAGCCTCTAAACTCATTTATTTCTCCTTTAAAGTCTCATTTTCAGCCTTGAGCGAATTTTGAAGAAGAGTGTGACTTTGGTTAACCTCACTCTCTCTTCTACCCAAGTTTCATTTGACTTCACCCTTGGTGAGTTAGGCAAGTGGATTAGTTTGGGATTGGTTAGAGTTACCTCACCTTTGGGTTAAGCCTTGCCTCTTGCTGGAGGTTTTCCTATTTAGGAAAGGATTTAGGATGAGTTGAGTGTTCACCCACTCTCTACCCTTAGAGACAGAATTTAGTTTGAAGGAGCTTTTGGAGAAGGAGCTTAGGAAGGATAGCTCAACACCATTCCTCTTCTTACCTTAGCTTTGGATTAAGGTTGGATCTCTTTAAAGTAATTTAATTTTGTTCTTATGTGTTCCTGAGCTCAAGGACTCCATTAATGGATTCCTATGTATTTTGAAGCTTTATTTTAAGTTTTGAAATTTAAATGTTTGTTCATCAATGTCTTTATTTTGTGATTAATTTTGAATGGGTCTTCAAGGCATACTCACCCTTGGGAGGGAAGAGTAACCTTGGAGGGGTAGATAAAAATTATTCTTGTTAGTGTAGAGTCTCCCATGTGTGGAGGGAAAAACTTGGGGTAACATGATACCCATGATGCCAAATGTGTGTGTGTACATGGGTACCTGTCAGAATCAACACAAACACTCAATAGGTCATTGCATTAGTTCAAATGGTTAGATAAAACATGTAAAATCACTAATATCGGCCTATTGCCTTAACTAGAAAGAGTGTATGAATAACATATTTAGCCCTCAGAATATGCTATAAATTAGTGACCAATACTATTCTAGCATGAAGGATTTTAGATTAAAAACAAGCTAAAAGATGATAAAGCATGCAATCTAGCTCTAAAAGATGA
>MU214746.1:6047-30065 GCA_018584345.1 Thuja plicata | reverse complement strand
AATAAATGAAATAAAATTATTTAATTCATTTAAAAATATAGGAATTAATTATTTAAACAATGAAATTGTTTTTTAATAATTAGAGGACTATAGCCATTTTAATTAAATTAAATAGGCTAGGGGAATGTGTTAAATGCAATTGGGTATTTGATTTAGGGATTTATTTAATTCCTTTATAATTAAATACTATAGCCATGTTTGATTTTGATTTGATTTGATTGGTCGAAATTGATTTGAATTGTATGGCTATGATAGTTAATATAAATCAGTGATAAAAATCACCTAGGATATTAAATTGATTAAAAGAATTATGCCAAGCAGTAACAGGGTTGTTTGGACATAAATCAAGGGTATGATCACACTTAGGGCAAATAGGGTCTATAGTTGCGACAGACCAAATTCAGGTGGTTACACCAAGAAGGGCCTGAGGGTACCTAGGAGGCATAAGGAGGTTATTCAAGACTGCATCTTGTGAAGATGGTCCTATCCAAGTCCATGTGAGACTTGTGTGTTCTATATTTATTCTTGGCTTTCTCCTACAGTGAGGTATACCACTACCCCTGTTCTAGAAGGTCTCTTGGAGATTTATCCATTTGTTCATCCTTGTGTTGGGAAGTTTTCTGGAGTATGTTTTCTTTTCTATTTGCTTCTCTACTTGTTGTGTTGTTTATTTGTATCCTGTTCCAGTTTGAATCCCCAAGCTCGGGGGTGGCCTTGTAAAGGCCTAGGTTGGGAGGTGAGCCTCCATGGTCAATCTCACCTTATATCAGGTACCTAATGAGACACTGAAGATGTATCCTACCTATGTGAAAGATGAATACCACTGCAAAATTATAGCTTGTATCCTATCATTTGGATATTTTAGGGATACTTAGTTGTATCAAAATCCTATGGTCATATGTAATCTTTGTTTTAAATTATAATTTTTATTTATTCCATTATGCATATGGTGATCCTATGTAGAGGAAGCATAACAAGTTTTTAATGTGCATTTAGTGCAATGATATATTGTAAAATTGTCCAAGTTTATTTTACCTAAAATTAGAAATGGAGTTCCTAAAGAAATTGCAAATATTTGTTATTATGTTTTGGAAAGGGAATTGAAATTCCTAAGTTCTTTTGCAATATTATGTAGTTCAAAATTTTAAGGTTTATTTAAAGCAACAAAAAAAAAATAGGGAGACTTATGATATAAAAAGCTCTAGATGGGAGGTTGTAATTTTTGCTTATATAAGTAAAGATAGTGTATACATGATTATGTGTAGATGAAATTTCCACTTGTGAAGATGCATTTAAAAATGTTTTGGGAATAAAATTTTCTTCATGGAAAGGAATTTAAAAAAAATCATAATAAGTAAATTTAAATTGCTCAAAATAATTTTTCCTTCCTTGTATGTCTTTAGGAGAAAATATAGATTCCATAAATGCAATAAAAATTTAAAAATAATGTTCCTATATGCTCCCTGTTTTAACACAGAGGTAAATTATACCAGTCCAATATTTTATTGTTATTGTTGTATATGCTCATTTTCTTTTTCTTTGTTTATATCCTTTCTCATTATGTATTTCCTTTATCAAAGTTTTTAAAACAATATATAATAATAAAAGAATGTTTTTCTATGTGATTTGGGGCAGACAAACTTTGGAAACATATAAAAAAAATAAAAAAATTTAAAATTAAAATTTAACAAGTTTTCATCGGCGTTTTTTTTTGGCATCTGTAGGGAGGGCCGAAACCCTACCCCGCAGCCCCCTCTATGTAAGAGTGGGGCAGGGAGTGCCGACCTCCCCCAAACCGCCACTAGCACTACAGTAGTGGGGCTGCACAACGTGCGGGCCGCCCACTGCGTTTGCATAGTAGGAGCGGCATCGCCGTTGGTCGGCTCCCCACCGCCCTTGTCAATTTCGCCCGCCTCCCTCCGCCGGTGCGTTAATGGGTTAGCCACGTCACCCCGTCGCTGCTTCCAGCTCTGTCGACAGAGGCTAGGGCACAACCCATATGAGAAATTTAGTTTTGGGTCTTAGTTTATATTTAAAAAAAAAAAAAAAAGAAATTAAGGTTATGTTTTAATCATGTGGTTTTGATCTTTTTTTTGTTGACTTAATCATGGGTAAGAGTGGAATAGTTTAGATATGTTTTAACTAAAATGGGTTGGATTTAATTGGGTATTTTTATATATATACATAAGGATTTATTATAAATGTTATTTTTTTAATTAGATTTAATAAATATTTAAATAGATTTAATATTGATTGGATTAGATCTTATAATAGGTTAGGCTTTATTTTACCTAAGAGACCTAATTCTTTTAAATGATTAAATTAGACTTATAGTTTTGTATATGTTTATTTTGTTAAAATAATATAGTCGATTTCCAATAGTGTTCCTATGTGGTTTTAATCAATTTTCTTCATGGGAATTTAATAAATAATTAGAATGTTAATTTATACTTAAAGGAGTTTAAATTAAATTATTTTAATTAAAGTTATAACGTTCTAAAGATAAAAATTTATTTCTTTAGATTAGATCGTTTAGTCCCTTTAAATTACAGCCTATTAAACTTTATAATAGGGAATATTTTGTTAAATAATTTTATGTGGGTTATAAAACGCTAATTAACCAATTAAATTGTTTCTGTTGAACTTTATTAGCGTTAGACATTTTTATCGTCACCCTTTGATTGATTTTTGTGTATGGTTGACTTTTGGTCAACCATGGTCAAACCTTGGCTATTTGACTTGATTTTCAAACCCGATGTTCCTTACAGTCTCTGGACCCTAGGGTTTCAGTTTTGCGCCTTTCAGAGATAGTTGACTTTTTGGTCAACATGGGTTGACTTTTTGGTCAACCATCTCGATTTGCATGCCTAAGCCCTTTATAGGACTTAGTAGTCCCTAGTAATGCCCCTTCTCATATTTTGGAGTATGGTTGACTTTTGGTCAACTCTAGTTGACTTTTAGTCAACTATCTTGATTTGCACATCGATCAAGGTTTCTAGTTTAGGAACTCATGTAGGATAGTTCCAGAGCTATCCTACCCCGTATGACCATCCTGATACTATTTCTCCTTTGCACCATTTTTCGTGCACATGTTACCTTTGAGGTAGTTCTGTTATCCTCTTTAGTGTGTTTTAAAAATTTTTGATCATGTGTTTTTGCCCAACTTTTGGGCATGACAGAAAAACCCACACCCCAAAATTTGCCCAATATAGTATTTAGAAATTAATAAAAAATTATAATACACTTGTAGTGCAATCTTCTCGTAGGAGTATCACCAACCAAAGATTCAGAGATAATAGCTATGAGAATCTTACACACAACCTCCTTCTCGCACACCTAATATAAAGGAGATACAATGCATGAAACTATCAAATTATATTACAAAATTGAGGGCTAAAAGCACCCAAAAAGTTGTGTTCATCTTATCTCCAATCCAAGATTCCATGTGATGTTTCCAAACACACACCAACACTTGTAACTCTATTTTATAGCTCATTTATGTGTCCAACACATTTTTATTATGTCCTTTTTCAAGAGACCCAACTTTTGGAGGCCATGACTTTTGAAACAAGCATTTGATTGATGAATTGATCAAAACACCAAAAAGCTTATGATGAGATCTACAAGATATAACCCAATACATTGATTATAGACACTTTATGTCATTGCGGAGCCTCTAAGGCCTTTAAAATTGATCTTGAACCTTCCATTTGTAACTTTTAAAATGAAAACTTTAATATCTTCAAATATAGACATGATTTTGCAATGAAAATTTACTGACATGCCTATCTAGCCCATCTAAAGCTTTGGGGAGTATTTTAGACCAATCAATGCTCCAATATAAACTCGGTTTAAATAGTGACCTTATGATAATGAAAATTTGAGACATTATTTTCTTAATATTCCTCCACTAGTCAAACACCTTGCAAGAACAAAGGGAGTATCTACACCATAATTTAATTGCTAGGGGTCATGACCCATAAATTCTGGGTGCCACCTAAAATTTTATGTGTTGAAATCCTTATTTTATGAATCTAATTTTTTTATCAAAGTCTCTACCTTAACCAACTTCATCATGCCATCCTTGAACATATCTTTGAGAAAATGATATTGAACATCGATGTGCTTGCTCCTCACATTAAAAGTTGGGTTCTTAGCTAGGAAAATTGCACAATGACTATCACAATAAATTATCAATGAACATTATTTTATTTCAATATATGAACATAGTCTCTTAAGACAAATGACTTCTTTTCAATAATGAGTAGTCATATATTCACCTATGTTAGAATCTTAATTGAATAATAACCCAGAAAAAGTAATGCCAACAAATTGAGATAAAAATATGAATCTAAATGATACAAGATTAAAATAACAACATAGTAATAGCCTCAAAGAGAGAATTACAAATGATAAAGAATAAAAATAGTATTAGGGTAATGCGAGAGAAAAATCAGTAAAATACAATTACAATGCAATAAAATAAAAGGCTAGCTAGTAGTGAGTATATATTGGAAATGAGAGAGGGGAGAGGTTGAAAATACAACCAATGGGAAGAGACCACCATAATAGACTATAAAGGCAAGTGTAACTCTTATGGAAATTTTTGACACCTCGCACCCACTCCTAATAATTACTCACTTTATTATCCTAAGAAAGATTAAATAAAAGTGTAGGAAAAAGCTAGGAATAGAAAATTAAATAACCTAGGAAATAAAAACCTACACTAACAAACCCCCTTAATTTTAGCTTAGTTGGGTGAAAATATGATGGGTCCTAGATAATCACAGGATTGAAGAGCAAGAAATCGCAGATCAAGAGAAGGCAGAATCGATTTAGAGCGATTGGAAGGTCCTGCTGACTAGGTTTTACCACAGTTGACCAAGTTTGACAAGAATTGACTAGAGTGGAATTTTGATAAAAAGATTACAAAAGCCAAGAAAATGATGACAATAGATGATTCTGACAAGAAAGCAATGTTAGAAAGTCAACTGCACAAGTTTCGAAGCACGTCGGTCCCAAAATTTTAAAACACAATTTTGAGCTACATAGGAGTGTCAGATTTTGATTTTGATCACGAAAATGGATTCAAAACAGTCGATTTAGCCAAGGAATGGACACTTGTGCAGTCAAGAGGAATCCAGGACAAAAGATGAGAACCTTTGAAGAATGAGAAGACAATGAAGAGAGCACCAAAACTATCGCTATGCAAGCTTAAAATGCGAATGCGAGCCTAAGCTAAATGCAACCCTAGGACTTGGTTGTTGGAATCATTGCATAATTATCATCATTGAGTATTTTTGGAACATCAGAGTCAATACAATCCTTACTGGTGCCAATTCCACCATAAGAATATGAATATGACTTTCATTAGATAAAATATAGGAAATGAACATAAGCACAGGGCACAAAAGCCAAGATGACCTGAACATTATTTCCAGTTGGATATAGTAAGAATACACAAGTCAAAAAATAGAGAAATAACAGTCAAGGAGATAGTTCCAACCTCCCCTTGGCATACAAATAAGCAAGATCGATGGATTTGAGGCTTTTCCACCTTAATGCAGATGCTCTTATCACATACACCCTATTTGTTTGACGCTATTGGATCATCGAAACCGCACCCACAAGCAGTAGACAATGAAAATATCAAAGAAATTCATGAAAAATAACAACATACAAAGAAAGATTCAATCATAGCTCAACATGTTTTAAATTTTACAAATGCGCCTGTGTTTAGGGTTTTGAAAAACACTGTTGTGCTTGTGAGTGCATTTTGTTTGATTGTTATCAAGAGAAGTTTACATTGGCGATATCCAATGTGTGTTAAAAAAAACACAGATGTGTCCAAAGATAGTGTTGAAAAAAACACTGTTGGATTGAGGTGTTGAGAAACACTAGTTTGTGCTAGTAGATAGTTGTCCTTTAGAACTAACAAGATTACTAACTCAAGTGTAAACCAAAGATGTGATCGAAGTGGGGAGCCATGCCCCCAAGTAATGAATGGATTGATGTTGAATATGCAGATAGCGAGTCGATGTGAGAAATCTTAGTAGTACATCAATAGTAGGAAAATGCAGTGAGAATCATTGGTGACTGATGCAAGAAAGATTCTGAAGCATAAAGATCGATGTGAGATCTATTGGCAAGTTGACTTCTTGAGGAAGCATGGCTTATTTTGTGTTGTCAATCATGGCAACAAAGTCATACTAAGTTTCTGTCAAAGATAACTTAAGATACAGTGATCAGCACATCAGCACGCATGTTAGAGACCACACCAGATCAGGCGTGCTTAGATATATACTCTATGGTGTGTTTATATGATATATCCAAATGTGCAAGATATGGAACATTAGTATGGAAAAGTTATAGATAGATTAGTACACTACAGTCTGTTGACGGGGTTTTGCTGACCGGGTCCGCCAACAGTCATAAGTTGTCACCGGGTTCCGGGGATACCAGCCAACTTCGCCTACAAAGGTTGTTCGGGAAAATTATATTCCCCAGGCCTTCAAGCACCTGGGTGTCGGGTCACGACGGTGTGGGGCTCGGTTGGGAGATGTGACTATTTTTGAGGGGGATAGCTGGTTTCTTCAACTCATTCTCTCCAGAGATTCAATAAGGTAAGGTTTCCCCTAGCATTCTACACTTAGCAAATAAAATGAAAAAGATCCTGCAGGGTTAGAAACACTTCATCTAACTATAGTCATGTTTAAACATTCAGAACATTAATAATACTCTGACATACTACACTAAATACTGAAGAAATACACAACCATCAGTTAGAATTTCATCAGTAGCGAGGGAAAAGAGGTCGTTAATCTATTTTAACATATCAGAGTAGAAGACATAAAGAACATAAAGCATGAAATACCATTAACTCAGAAGCAAGAATTCCAACAACATCATTGCAAAGAATTCTTCCTTCTTCATTAATTTCTCTTCCAGCAAGCACTAGTGCGTGATACAATGGTGGCTCCAAGGGAGCGTCTAACTATTGAAAAATAGAACAATGGAGCATTGAGCTCTGCAACTTAAAATGAGAAATTACTTCGCTATTACTATGGACAACAAAATCATCAATTTTTCTGACCCTTAGAAATGGGCCAGTCTGGCTATTTATACAATTCTCTTCTAACCCTAACCCTATTTTACATCATGTTTCAATAAAATACAATATCTGGGGGCCGGTACTACCTGCGCCACCCTACAAAAGACCTTGAGACAGAATAGGTCTGCCATGTCAGAAGGAGACAAGAATATACAGTGGAAGAATCAGCCTTGAGAAGAGAGCTAGGAAGGAGAAGGAAGAAAGTAGGTCCCCTGGGGATCAAGGCTACATGCCTCATAAATGGGAAATGCGGTGCCCTGTCTCCAATGTGCCAGGTGTACTCCTGAGCGGCACCTCGAGAAGACCATCCTGTCAGAAAACCAACTGTTGAGTTGACACCCCCTTGATGTAGCCAACCACCTTCTAACAACCTTTATTAACCGATTCTGAAAGTGACCGGTCAGCCTCGGGGACTGGGACATGGATCACTTGAAAGAATACAAAATTTTGGGTCTGGGACTCTGGGATCCAGAAACTTATGTCCCTAAAAGAATAAAGAATACCCAATAATGGAGTTTTCCCCGACCTCCAGAGAAAGCTCAAGGCTGCTTATTATCATTGAATGCCTGGAGGAGGTGGGAAATGCCATCCTCATCCACATCTTTTAGGCTGGCCCTTCGGTACCTGGCCACTTCAATTTGTTCCCCCAGGTGTGGAATATTCTCTTTAAACTCGTCGGACATTCTCGCCGCGTCATGGCCACTAAGTATCATGTGAGTTAACTTTGCCATCTGGGCCCCATCTATCCCCTCCGGGGATTGATACTGAGACTTCATTATTTCATCAAAAATCCCCAAAACTGAATCCTCGAGGGTACATGTATCTATGCTGAGGGGGTCGGCCCCGGAAGTCTTTATTACAAAAGACTTATAAAAATTGAAAGAATATTTCACAATGTTAACCTTATCTTGCAGAGACCCTACCAGTTGCTTGATTACCTCCAATGTGAGGTCAAGTCTGGAGTGCTGGGTTCTCACAAAATCAAATGATTCATCCCCCAGAATTCCAAATTCAAAAATCATATCCTCTCCTAGGGTAAGGAGTTCCTCAAGCTCCACCTTCCACGCCTGATAATTTTTGGTGTCACCCTCCCATAGGTCAACAAGAGTCTCTGCCTGGTGAATGACCTGTCGGGCTGTATACAAATCTGGGAGGGTGGACACTAGGAAACACTGGGTGTTTCCTATCTACAGGGTAACCCACTCATCCAATGCCAGGGCTTTCTTCTTCATTACTCACAGGGAGTCTATGTCACTCTGCAGTAGATCTTTATAGGTGGAGGCCTTCGAAGGAGCGACATTGATCGGTCGAGCCAGCTTAGTGAGAAAGCCCATAAGGTTTGCGTTCTTTGCCTTCTTTTCTTTGAGACTCTGAGCTTCCTTCTCATAACAAGCTTCCACTGCCCTTGCTTCCTCCTTCAGCAAGTCTACCTCACCCTGCTTCCCTCTTTTACCCAGTGATACCTCTACAACGTTATAGTCTCTGGGTTCCACGGTTGCTTCATCAGCGCCTGGGGGAGGTGTTGCCACAATGACAACTGTTTCTCTACCTGGCCTAATTCAAAGGGTATGAACTGTCTGGGCTTTCTTGGCCTTTGGCGGGGCCTGAACTTGGGCCATCATTTTGGCTAGGGAGAGAGGATTCATGGTAGCGGACTGAGCTTTTCTTTTCCTAATCTCTATCAGCCACTGAGGCAGTAGGGGTGGCCTTCCTGCCAAAATTTGTTCCCTTGATTCTTCTCCAGTGTCCTGTGGCTATTTTTCCTCAGCAACGTGGACCTCATCCGCCCCTCTCCCCACATCTACTTCTTTTGTAGCAACATTTTCTTCATCAACCTCCATCTCCTCAACCTTGTCCTCTATATCTATTACTTGATCTGGACTTTGGTAGGCTTCCTCGGGGATTTCTTCTTCAAGCTGCTCTACCTATTGCTCTTCTTCTACTGCTGGGGATTCTTCCTCTATTGGCACCTCTTTTGGCAATAGAGGAGGTGTTGGGCCGAGATTTAGAGTTTGGGCCACGGTAATCACCTGCCCAAAGGTTGCTCCCGGGAGTGGCCCTTGGAACGTGGTGGCTGGGGTTACGGTTATTCTCGAAGGTTTGGTTCCCCTAGTAGATGCCATTTTTTCACCTTGCCTTTGTTGGTCCACCCCTGGACCCTGCATCGCTTGAGCCCTAGAGGTAATCTCCGGCTCTGGCTCTTTCTCTTCTACCTGCTTTTCTTGTTCCTGTGCAGGCTCTTGTTCAGTATCTTCTTGCTCTGCAGCCTCTTGTTCTGCCCCCGTGAATTCTGTCTCTATTTGTCTATGGTCCCCTTGCAAGTTTCCGAACTTGTCAGTTCCAAATACATCATCAAATTCCTCTTGCAAAGGGAGACTAGCCGGGACTTCCGCAGGCTCTATTTCCTTCTCCGGCTCTGGGGAACTGGAGGAGAGGATTTCCACTTATTGGGCTTGAGACATCCCCAACTCCGGCTCTACCTTAGGATTTTTGCTAAGCTTCTTCTTTCTCTAGGTAGCTATAGGTGGCCCCGCATCTCTTATTACTACCGCCTGCATGGGATCCACCCTCATTGCCCTTACCGTTAAGGTTGCCAATGATGGGGAGGAGGAGGGACGAATTGGCCCAGCCATGAGCGGTGAAGTGGCCAGCCACGTTATTAATTGCTCCCTCATCTATTGGGATGCTACCACTGATTGTTTGATCTGTTCCTTGATGGAGACTTCTTGCGTAGGAGGGGTCATGTCTATTCTTTTCCCTTTATCTACTCCCTGCAAAGAATTCCCAGCCCCCGGAGTCAACTTTGGTGCCAGCTGCGGAGTCAATTTTGGTGCCAGCTGGGCTACTCAGCGGGTACTTCTAGGGAAAACCCTCTTGAAATAGGTGTGACTTCGGTCGACCACCTCTTGAGTGAAGTCCTCAATTGTGGGCCCTTCCTAGGTGTCCCAGTTTATTGGTGGAAGAGTCCTTGTGTCAATCCCTTTTGCCTTGTACTGGGGATCGGTAGTGGGGGCGGCATCTGAGAAGTCCGCCGGGAACCTCTGGAGCTTCAACTTTTGCATCATGTCGGCCGTCATTCTGATGTAGTGCCTGCTCCACACCTCAACATCATCCTGAAAATCTACCCAGAAATCCTCCATATGGATGTGATGGGGCTCTGAAGCCCGGGGTAGTGCCGTTGCAATCTTTCCATGCGGATCAAAATTTTTCCTGGCTAAGTAAAATTCTCCCAAGTTGTAACTTTTCAGTTCATTGTCCGCCTCCTTTGAGGCGGCTAGGATGCAAGTGTAATTCCCATAGGAGATTAGGAATGGAATGTTGGGTATCTTTTTGAGGGCAAAGAGGGCATGTACCTCCATCATTTGCCTATAATACTCCAAGAGCACTATCTTGTCCCCATAATGTTTGGGCAACAAGTAGGGTTTCTCAGAGAAGCCGGTGACCCTAATGTAGGTGTGCTATTGGATCTGAATGTAATAATGTCCATAAATATGGACCAAGTTCATTGCCTCTAAGGATAGGCAGTATCCGGCGTCCCAGGTGGGTGTAAGTAGATGATAATAAATGAACGCGTCATTTACCTGGCAAAAACTGGGGAAGTTGGCCTCCCATTAAACTTGTGGGAAATGGTCCCATAGTGCCTTTTGTCCCAGGCCAATGCCAAGCATGCTGTCTGTAAGCAGGCCATGGGCGTGGGGCCTCTACTACGCTAGGGCCCAGAAAACATAGGAAGACATGTAAAATTTCTTCTTCCTGTTTAGCTGCTGGAACTGGGAGTCGACATGGTTGGAAATTATGGTCACCCAGTCAAAGTATCCTCCCTTGGTGGAGATGTCGAGGAGGAATTAATACATCCATCTGGAAAAATCTTGGGCGGAGGGCTGCCCAAAGACCCGGGCCAATGCTATCATTCCCATTTGAATGCTCTCTTTGAACTCGGAGTGGGGAATCTCTATCTTCATTCTTTTAGGGTCCCTCTTTGGGGCCTTGAGCCAATGGGTATTCATGTATACCCGGGCGTCATCCTCCAGCTATGTGAACTGGGCCAAGGCATCAGTCCTTGCAACCACTGAGGCCTTATCGAATTGTGGGATTTCCAGGCTTGCCTGGAATGTGACTGGGTCAAGGGATACCAGAGGAGTAGGGTATCCAGTTGGTTCTACGGCCAAGAGCATAATGGCCCAAATAGAAGAGTTGTAGTTGGTGGCCAATGTCAAGATAAGCTCCGGAGATTGCACGGAGCACATGAAACAAGCCGCCTTGAGGATTCCGGAGTACCCGATGTTGATTGCCAGCTGATCTCCAGCCTGTCACTGGATATATATTATTTTTACCAAGGCCTGCATCTCTGGCCATGTTCCGATGCTGGTGTCAATGATAAGTTTGACTTTGGACTTAATCTTTGAGCCCATGATGGTGTTGTCCTACATGAACTTCATGGTTAGGGGCATCTTCTCTAGGGCTTTCTCCATTTTAGACTTTACTGCTGCCCTGGTGGCTGCTGCAGAAGGTAGCTTTGGACTTCCGGGTGGAGAGGATGTGGATGCTTTAGACGTGTTTGGGAAATGAACTCTGGAAATATGCACAGCAAAGCGACCATCAAAACGCATTAATCAAAATAAATATTCCGGGGTCCGGAGATCTTACCACCGCGATGCTTGCTTCTCCTGAAAAGTTAGTTTCATTCAAAAATAATCGAAAATAAAACGCATCATATAAACTTCAGATTTTTATTAAACATCTGGGTCCAGGGATTTTATCAGACTTGGTAGAGACACGGGATGGCTGGTGGTAGGAGACCCAGAGCCTGGAGAAGTAACCATTGGTGAGGACGTGTAAAAAAGGCAAGTCATCAAGCCCACATGGGCGCCATGTGCGTAGGTATTAAATGGAAGTTATGATGATGACGGCGGAGCCAACTGTCTGAATGCGCAAAAAGTGAAGGCCTCTTGGCTAGAATTGATTGTGCACATGGGACATAAATGAGGGTCTGACTAGTTTTATGGAAGAGAGAGAAAACCACCTATTTAAAGCCGGCCGAGAGCCGAGTTTCAAATAGGTGGTTTTCTACCCTGAAGCAAGTTCATGGGTGGAAAACCAGAAACACAGGCGACTCGACCATCTTGTCGAGCCACCCAAAAGGATATACATGAAGGCCGAGGGATATACATAGAAACGGAGGGATATATAAAGACTATACACAAATATACACACATATACATATATATACAACATGGAATGACGCTCGTAGAAAACTAGACAAGGCAGAATATATACAGCTATCTACAAACTGACTACCTCTGCACAACAGGCGGACAACCCTTTGGCAAAGCTGACACACCAACGGGCGACAGAACTAGAAAATGGGAAACAAATGAAACAGAAAGACGACGAACAAAAGCAAGACAAACAAAAACCAAAAAAACTAGAAGAAAACAGAAAGGCGGGAACGGAAACACCAACCTGAGAATGCCAAAAGGTGGAGGAAAGGAGTTACTGTGGGAGCTCTGCAATAGCTCTAGTTGTCAAATGGTCACAATCACCACCACGAAGCACTCGCAATCGCCTGAAAATGAGTGGAAGTGTTAAGCGGTGATTATCACTAACTCTCTGCAAATTGCTCTGTTAATCGCTCTGAAATCGCTGAGTGCTCGAAAGTTTTAATCGCGGTAAATATGGAAATGATAGATAAGTTCTATTTATACCCATGGTAAGAAAGGTAATCCTCCTCCTTTCGGCAATCTCTGGACAAGCAAACCTCTGGACCCCGGGCCTGGGGATTCCCCGCAATGATATCCTTAAGAACATCATGGCAAAGAATCCCAGAGTCCAGAGTCCAGTTCCCAACGAAGGACAACCTCTGGGACCGGAGTCCTGGAGATGAAAACCAAAGAAAAAAAATGTAACAACGGGGAAGAAAACCCCAGAGAAAGAAAATAAAAAGGGAAAAAGGACAAGGCAAAGCCACAAGCAAAAAAACAAACAAAAGAAAAAAAAGGGGGGACCCAACATTCTGCACACAAAATGTAGGGATGGGGATGTAGGGCATAACAAATGGCGACTATCTGGGACAAATGCCTTAGCGCATTTGAGAACTATAGAATCTCTGGTTAGCAAAACTGGAACAAGCCGCTTCCCGAAGTGTCTGATAGGAAAAGAGAAACATATCTGAGAGAATCTAACCACACGGGAAGTAGTCTAGAGTCCTTCATCAGCGGTGTCATGTGTGCTTTGGAAGGAAATCAAGCCAATAATGCTTGGGAGGAGTAGAGAAGGGGCACTAATTACATCGAACCGGTCGTCAATTTGCTCACTTCCCTCGGAGACCGGAGTTTCATCCCGCTTTTCCTCTTTTGCTATTTTATTTGTTTCTAGGTGGGGAAGGTGGTACTTCTTTCACCATTAAGCTTAAGCTTAGCTAATTTCAATGGTGTTACTTCTTTCACCTGTCCACTTGCACTTAGATGTTTGAATAGGGGATAAGACTCTGGAATCGGAAAGAATTCCTTAAAGTTTTAGATCTGGGTCAACCAATTAGTACAATCGATCTACCCTCGGTGTGTCCGATTACTTGTTCCTTATACTACTTGTGTTCACTGATTGCTAGACTCCCAGAGACAACACCCGATGGAGATTGCTCAAAATGTGTGATAACCTGTGAAATAACCCCAGAGACCGGGCCGACTCCACCGTGCTAAAGACAGATTCTAAAGTTCACCATGCCGTAGACATCGTACCAGAAACTAGAGTTTATGTGAAGCATTCCAATTCCTACAAGACAGAATAAAATGCCGGGACCGGAAGAACACCAAAAATGAAAACAAAAACAACAAAAGAGGACTGCCCCGGAGGACAGCCGACAAGGCTATTTACAAGATAGCATACCTCGCAATGAGGCACCCGGAAGAAATATTTACAAGTGGAAGGCTTTACATATAATACAAATTTGGACAAACTTACCCTATTCGAAGTAGTGTTTGACAAACTGTCCATTAACGGGCAATGCGACAGGTTCACCAGTCAGGGTGTTAAGGCGGTAAGTATTTGCCCCACAGATTTCGGAGATTAGGTATGGTCCGAGCCAGAGCCGTTGGAACTTGGTATGCTTTCCTTTCTTCTCCTGGGCCTTGTCCCACAACAGGACCAGATCTAAGATCTGAAAAGCCTTATATTGGGCTCTTCTATCAAACCATCATTTTACCACTGCTTGATGACGCGTGAAATGTTCAAGGGCTGCGTCTCGCTGTTCTTCCATTCGCACCAGATTTAAGAGCCGAACCTCCACAATGTTGTCCCTGTTGCTAAATTCCTGTATAAATTGTAAAACTGGGATCTGTAAGTTAACTAGGAATACAAGGTTCTGACCATAAACCAGATGGAACGGGGATGTTCCCAGGGTGGCCTTGACACGAATGCGATCCACCCAGAGGGCTAATTTTAAATTTTGATGCCAATCTCAGGGATTCTATTCTAGCAGGTGTTTGATCACTTCAAGTAGATTTTTGTTCGTTGATTCAGCAACACCATTTCCCTAGGGATAGTAGTTGCTGGAAAACTTCAAAGTGATCCTCTGATTGTAGGCCCACTCGAGTAACTGTGCTGAAGAAAATGCCAGACCATTGTCACACACCAAAGCGAAGGGCATTCCAAACTGTGTGATGATGTTTTCTTCTAGGAACTTGATAACTACATCTGCCATGTTGTTTTTGCAAGGTATAGCCTCAGGCCACCAAGTGCAATAATCAGTAGCAGTGAGTATGTATCAGTGATTGGCAGATGAGTTGGGGTTGATTTCCCCAATGAAATCAAATGCCCACTAGGTGAAGGGCTTAGCCTCGAAGACTTGTTGTAAAGGCATAGCTGGGTTACACTCACGATGCGCTATGGTTTGGCAAGTATGGCATTTCCTAATGTGAGTGTAAACATCCTTGAATATATAGGGCCAATAGTATCTGGCCTGAAGGATCTGATGGGCAGTGGCGTCGGCTGAGCCATGCCCAGTTCCAAACTTCCCATGAAATTTATTAATCACTCTTACAGCTTGGTCTCTGTCGATACACCGGAGGTACACTCCCTCATAGTTTCTATGATAAAGCGCAGAGTTTTTGATCATGAAGTGAGCGCTCTTCATCCGCAGGGCGCAGCGTTTGTGGGGGGGTAAGCCCTCTAGGCATTTATTATTTAGTAACAAGTATATTAAATCCGTATACCACGGGTCTTGAGTAATGGACTCCACTGTGTAAGTTTGACATTCTATGCGGGGAGTCTCTTCTGCCATTGCTCGACTTAGTCCCTGCCCCAGACTATCTTCATGGGCTACATTTCTAAGTCATATTCCTGGAGGATGGCCATCCATTTCTCCAGTCTCTCACCCAATTCACTCTGCATCAGCAGAGACTTGACGGCCTGGTCCGGAATGATAGCATGTACCTTGCTCTGGAGAATATAATGCCAGAATTTCTTCACGGTGCGAACTAGAGAAAAGGCCTACTTTTTCAGTGATGAATATTGGACTTTGGCATTCTTGAAGGTGGAGCTTATGAAAGCTATTGGTCGTTCTTCCCCTTCAACCTTTTGGGTCAACACTGCCGCGGAAGAATGCGGTGAAACAAAAGAGTAAATGTAAAACAGAAGGGAATAGTCTGGACTAGCCAGGATAGGTGCTTCCGTTATTGTCTGTTTGATCTGGGCAAATGCCCGCTTTGCTTCAGGACTCCACTCAATCTTGGTATCCTTCTTCATCATCTTGTTGAGCGGTTTGACTATTTCTGTGAATCTCGTGATGAACCGCCGTATGAAGTTGATCTTTCTGAAGAAGGATCGCATCTCTTTCTTGCTGCCAGGAATTTGTAAGTTTAGCAATGCTTCGAATCTATCAGGGTCTATGGATATACCCTTCTCAGAGATGATATGCCTGAGCAACTTCCCCTCGGTGACCCTGAATATGCACTTCTTGGGGTTGAGGGATATTCCATACCGGTGACATCTCTTGCAGATCTGAGCAAGATGGGCAGAATGGTCACGCCTATCCCAGAAAAAGATGGTCAAATCATCCATATAGATGATTATGCACCGATTCACAAGGCCCTCAAACACAATGTCCATGGCCTTTTGAAATGTATCCCCTGCATTGATCAGGCTAAAGGGCATTCTCCTGTATGAAAATGTTCCCCACTTGGTGGTAAATGCTATTTTCTCCCTATCTTTGTACTTAACCATGACCTAGTTATATCCCGAGTATCCATCCAAGAAGGACATCATCTGGGATCCATTCACTATCTGCAACACCTCATCCAACGAAGGGAGAGGGTGATTATCTTTCTTAGAGGCCTTGTTCAAGTTTTAGAAATCCATGCAAAGGCAGATCTCACCGTTCTTCTTCCTCATAGGGACCAGGCTGGCAACCCATGTAGTATGTCAGATTGGGAAGATTATCCAGGCTGACAGCATTTTTTCTACCTCTTGACGAATCAGAGGCTCTATCAGGGGGTTGACTGGTCTTTGCTTTTTCTAAAAGGGCTTAGCATTAGGTTTCAGGGGAATAGTATGGCTCATGATAGATGTGTCATATGTTTTCAAGTCTTCATAACCCCAAGCAATTACGTCGATGTATTCTCAGAGAACCGCGAGAATCTTCTCCTTTTCTTCAGGGGAACAGGAGGTACCAATGTGAATAATCTTTTCCTCACCGGGCTCGCTGATGTTAACCTTTTCAAACTTTCCTCCCTCAGAGGAGGTTGACACCTTCTCCCAGGTTTGAGGGTCCGAGTCAAAGATTCATTCTAGTGCAACCATCCCCTTTGGGATGGTGTTAGTAGGTAGGTCCATGATCCCATCGTCTTCATCACCCTGCCCAGTATCGTCATGGTCTCGTTCTTCCACTATCTAATTTTCAAAGACGCCAGCATTCACCATGAAGGCCAGGATATGATGATCGTCTTCAAAAACTTGAAGGTGGGTGACATTATCTAGAATGGACGGGGTGGGGACAATCTCGACTGAAAATATCTGGAGTTGCGAGCTGGCCATTGGCTCAAGGGTGCTGACAGAGACGGCGAGGGCATCCGGGACATAGTTCCGTCGCCAGGGGATGATGTCAATGCTGAAGGCATTGAAATCTTCAATAAGGCTCCAAGCCCAGTTGCGGTATGCGGCCATCCTTTTGTCGTGACATGTCTATTGATTCCAAACTTGTTTAACGATCAGCTCTGAATCACCTAGAGCCCAGAGGCGGGTGATACCTTTCCTTAACGCAAATAAGAGTCCAAGGACCAAAGCCTCGTACTCTGTGACATTGTTTATATAGTTAAACTGTAGTCTGTAGGATGCGAGAAAAGACTTCCCTCGCGGGTTGATTAGTTCTACCCTAGCCCCGCAGCCTTGTTAGGATCAGGACCCGTCGAACTTGAGGGTCCATAAGTCATTGTTCATAATCTGGGGCTGGGGAGGGGGAGTAGTCTTTGGATTATTGCTGGGAGACTTAGGGGGTCCCTTTCGGACCACCAGTGTGAATGTAGAATTTACCTCCGAAGGTGTTTGGATTTGGGATTCCCAAGGAGATGGCACCAAAGGAGTGCATCTCGTAGGAACACTGGGCCCTGGGGAATCAGTTACATGTTTTTTTATTCTAGAAGGTATCAAGGTGCCGGTTAGCGATCGAAAGACACGACCCACACTCGAGCTCTGAATGTTTCTAGTAGTGTACTCGGCACCAAGTGCTAGATAGGAGTGTAGCGAGGGTTGCTGTGGTACCTTGAGAGTCAACCTCAACTCTCATCTTTTCTTCTAGGTCCTAGGCTCTCTGCAGCACTGCGGGATCCTCTCCGGGGATGAAATTGAATGTTAAGATTTCAAAGGGTCGGTACACCCCCAGGGAAGTCTCAAAGAAAAAGACCTTATTGACCCTCCCAACCTCGGTAAGGGCCTATTTCATCCGGGGTTCACTTTTGACCTAGATCTTATTTGATTCTCTTTCCCATGGAAGCCATAAATGGGTGAAGTCGGTCGAAAAGTATCCATTCAAGGAATTAGACCAATTCTGACTTAATAACATCCCGTAAGTCTCTAGGATGTCCACCACTTGGATGTCAATTATGCTGGCTATCCTAGGGTCCTGGATAAGCTGTATTCGGATGTTCTTCAATTCCCCCACCATTTTTACAGCAGTCTTGTCCAGCTGGATCACTGCACCATTAGATGGGGTGGGATGGAATCTGAGCTTCTAACAAATGGACAAGGGCATGATGTTACCCAAAGCTCCAGATTCCACTAGGAAATTGTGTATATTTTTGCCTTGGATATTCAGACCTAGTAGGAAGGGAGGGTCCTCATTATTGCCCTGGAAGACGGCCATGTTGGCATCTTTGAATGAGATAGTCTTAGGGGGGCGGTTGACGGCTTCCAGGTTCACCAAGAGCTTCAGAAGAGACTTCTTCTGCTCGGGATAGTTTAGCAAAACCTTTATCAAGGTCATGGAGGTGGTGGTTTGTTCTAACGCCTTCGTAATATCAAATCTTCCTCCCGGGAATTGGTGATTTTCCTCGGCCAGATCTTTTGCTTGGTTAGAGCTAGGACCTTTTGGAGGAGCGAGTTGGTTAGTCATGTTATTCTAGGGAGGGGGAGTGTCTTTGATAGGAGGTGTCGGCGTGTAAGCTGATCCTTTACCAACTTGACTCCAAGTATTATATGGAGTTCATGAGTTAGTAAAGGTGTTGGCCTCAAAGGGCGGGATAGATTCATCAAAGAATCCCTGCAATTTAGATTCTTCTTCATCTTCCCCAGAAGTTCTGAAGAAGATGGTGTCACAGGTGAAGGCACTGTGGGTTGGCTCTTGGACAGGGGGTTCTGGAGGGGTGGTGTCATGTGACCACTGCCTGTCTAGCTAGGAGATCATGATGACCTTTTCCAAGGTGGCACAATTCACCTCGTTGTGTGAATCCATATCGTGCAATCTACACCAATTAGTCATGGGTTGGAAGTCTGCAACAGGTGTGAAATGTGATGGTCCAGCACTATTTTAGTTGGCATTTTGGTTCAGAGGCGGACCTCCGGTGTTTGCATTATTATTCCATTGCTATTGATTGGGCTTAGACCTATTGTTGAAGTTTTTTCCTCCGGCATTGTTGTTTCGATAGCTTGAGAAAATATTTCCCCTCTGGGAATTTAAATTCTGGGGTGCGTAGGACCCCACCTTCAATTGGCCCATGTCCACTGTCAAGGTGGATAACATTCGCCGGAGGGATTTGACCTCGGCGGTCAACTGAGTGTTGGTGTCACAATGTGATGGTTGTTTTTGGCTTCCTAGGAAGGCAATAGTATTAGCCGGAGTCGAGGGCGGCAATCCTCCAATCACGGACGACTGAAAGAAGGGCACTCTGAACGGTTGTGTCTGAGACTATTGTGCTTGCTGCGGCTAATTCCAAGGGAAAGCTTCTAGACCTGGCACCGTCTGGGTCTGTGTTGGGTAAACATACCGGGCCTGCTAGTCTATCAGGGGTGGCGGAAGATTAATCGCCATCGAGGGGGCTCCCATCGCCAGATTGGGGTTGTACCCCCCGGCATACGCGGTTCCGCCAGGGATCATATTGAAGGGTGTACTCTGCCAATCCCACTTGGGGATTTGTTGAGACCATGGGACAATTATAGAGCTAGGTTATAGACTTTTTCCAAGGTGTCCCGGTCGCCCACAGTGGTTGTTCTCCAAAGGAGAGTGGCAACGAAAGGGTCCATCATGTTAAGATAGGTCTATATGGTTATTTCCGGGGATGGAATAAAAGGGCCCATGCACCGCTTCAGGGTGCGCTGGAACCTATGGTTGAATGCTGCAAGAGGTTCATTGGGTTCCTTCTTAATGGAGATGAACTGGCTATGGGACCAGGCTGGGTCCACATGCACGCGAAAGGAAGTCAGGAAGGTGTCTTCCATGTCTTGCCAACTGTTTATGGAGTTGGCAGGAAGGTTAAGGTACCAGTTCAACTCACCTTGTATTAAAGACAAGGGAAACATATGAGTCACAACATCTTCGTGTTGGATCTGGTGTCAATTCATGGCATCCTTGTATGCCTGTAAATTCTCTTTCATGGTCTGTGAGCCTAGGTGCTCATATCGTGGGTAGATCTTCTCCGGGTGAGAGGGTAAGTCGTTGATTGCACCCAAAAAAGTTCCCATTGGGGACCCGGTGTTTCTGAAGTATGCGGCCATTGGGGGAACTAGATGTTGGGTAGTTTGGGTATTGGTTCCCGGGATTTCCTGAGAAGTTTGGGTATTCTGAGGTATGCTAGACCCCTAGACAATAGTGGCTAGTATGATTTTTGAGGTCTGTTTCTTTCGAGCAGTAGGCTTGAGTTCAACAAAACTTCCAGGGTTCGGGGCGGACCTAAGGATTCTTTCAAACTTCGCTGGGGAGAAAAACCCAATCCCGCTGAAGGCTTGAATCTTAAAATTATAACTTGAGGAACCCTCAAGAGGTGTAAAATTGGAATCTTTGGAAGGGGATGAGTTCATGCCCTCCTTCTAGCGCCAGTTTCTATTGATGAGGTTTTGCTGACCGGGCCTGCCAACAGTCATAAGTTGTCACTGAGTTTCGGGGATCTGGCCAACTCTTCCTGCAAAGGTTTTCCAGGGAAATTATATTCCCCGAGCCTTCAAGCACCTGGGTGTCGGGTCATGACGGTGCGGGGCTTGGTTGGGAGAAGTGACTATTTTCGAGGGGGATAGCTGGTTTCTTCAACTCATTCTCTCCGGAGATTCAATAAGGTAAGGTTTCCCCTAGCATTCTACACTTAGCAAATAAAATGAAAAAGATCCTGCAGGGTTAGAAACACTTCATCTAACTATAGTCATGTTTAAACATTCAGAACACCAATAATACTCTGACATACTACACTAAATACCAAAGAAATACACAACCATCAGTTAGAATTTTATCAGTAGCGAGGGAAAAGAGGTCGTTAATCTATTTTAACATATCAGAGTAGAAGACATAAAGAACATAAAGCATGAAATACCATTAACTCAGAAGCAGGAATGCCAATAATGTCATTGCAAAGAATTCTTCCTTCTTCATTAATGTCTCTTCCAACAAGCACTGGTGCGTGATACAATGGTGGCTCCAAGGGAGCGCCTAACTATTGAAAAATAGAACAATGGAACATTGAGCTCTACAACTTAAAATGAGAAATTACTTTGCTATTACTATGGACAATAAAATCATCAATTTTGCTGACCCTTGGAAATGGGTTAGTCTGGCTATTTATATAATTCTCTTCTAACCCTAACCCTATTTTACATCAAATTTCAATAAAATACAATATTTGGGGGCCGGTACTACCTGCGCCACCCTACAAAAGACCTTGAGACGGAATAGGTCTGCCATGTCAGAAGGAGACAAGAATATACAGTGAAAGAATCAGCCTCGAGAAGAGAGCTAGAAGGAGAAGGAAGAAATTAGGTCCCCCAGGGATCGAGGCTACATGCCTCATAAATGGGAAATGTGGCACCATCTCCAATGTGCTAAGTGTACTCCTGAGTGGCGCCTCAAGAAGACCATCCTGTCAGAAAACCAACTATTGAGTCGGCACCCCCTTGATGTAGCCAACCACCTTCTGACAACCTTTATTAACCACTTCTGAAAGTGACCGGTCGGCCTCGGGGACCGGGACACAGATCACTTGAAACAATACAAAATTTTGGATCCGGGACTCCCAGATCTGGGAACTTACGTCCCTAAAAGAATAAAGAATACCCAATACTGAAGTTTTCCCTGGCCTCCAGAGAAAGCTCAAGGCTGCTTATTATCGTTGTATGCCTGGAGGAGGCAGGAAATGCCATCCTCATCCACATCTTTTAGGCTGGCCCTTCGATACCTGGCCACTTCAATTTGTTCCCCCAGGTCTGAAACATTCTCTTAAAACTCATCGAACATTTTCGCCGCATCATGGCCACTAAGTATCATGCGAGTTAAATTTGCCATCTGGGCCCCATCTATCCCCTCCAGGAATTGATACCGGGACTTCATTATTTCATCAAAACTCCCCAAAACTGAATCCTCGGGGGTACATGTATCTGTGCTGAGGGGGTCGGCCCTGGAAGTCTTTATTACAAAAGAATTATACAAATTGAAAAAATATTTTACAGCGTTAACCTTATCTTGCAGAGACCCTACCAGTTGCTTAATTACCTCCAATGTGAGGTCAAGTCTGGAGTGTTGGGTTCTCATAGAATCAAATGATTCATCCCCCAGAATTCTAGATTTAGAAATCATATACTCTCCTAGGGTAAGGAGTTCCTCAAGCTCCACCTTCCATGCCTGATAATTTTTGGTGTCACCCTCCCACAGGTCAATAAGAGTCTTCGCCTGGTGAATGACCTGTCAGGCTGTATACAAATCTGGGAGGGTGGACACTAGGAAATGCCAGGTGTTTCCTATCTGCAGGGTGACCCACTTGTCCACTACTAGGGCTTTCTTCTTCATTACTCGCAGGGAGTCTATGTCACTCTGCGATAGATATTCAGAGGTGGAGGCCTCCAGAGGAGCGACATTGATAGGTCGAGCCAGCTCAGTGAGTAACCCCATAAGGTTTGCATTCTTTGCCTTCTCTACTTTGAGCCTCTGAGCTTCCTTCTCATAATGAGCTTCCACTTCCCTTGCTACCTCCTTCAGAAATTCCACCTCACCCTACTTCCCTCTTTTACCCAGTGATACCTCTGCAACATTATAATCTTCGGGTTCTACGGTTGCTTCATCAGCGCCTAGGGGAGGTGTTGCCACAACAGAAACTGTTTCTCCACCCAGCCTAGTTCGAAGGGTATGAACTATCTGGGCTTTCTTGGCCTTTGGCGGGGCCTAGACTTGGGCCATCATTTCGGCTAGGGAGAGAGGAGTCATGTGAGTGGATTGAGATTTTATTTTCCTTCTCTCTATCAGCCACTGAGGCAGTAGCGGTGGCCTTCCTGCCAGAATTTGTTCCCTTGATTCTTCCCGAGTGTCCTGTGGCTGTTGTTCCTCAGTGACGTGGACCTCATCCATCCCTCTCCCTGCATCTACTTCTTTTGCAGCAATGTTTTCTTCATCAACCTCCATCTCCTCAGCCTTTTCCTCTGTATCTATTACTTGGTCTAGACTTTGGTAGGCTTCCTCGGGGATTTCTTCTTCAAGCTGCTCTACATGTTGCTCTTCTTCTACTGTTGGGGATTTTTCCTCTATTGGCACCTCTTTTGGTAGTAGGGGAGGTGTTGGGCCGAGATTTAGAGTTTGGGCCACGGTAATCACCTACCCAAAGGTTTCTCCCAGGAGTGGCCCTTGGAACCTTAGCAGCTGGGATTACGGTTATTCTCGAAGGTTCGGTTCCCCCAACAGATGCCATTTGTACACCTTGACTTTTTTTGGTCCACCCCTGGACCCTGCATCGCTTGAGGCCCGAAGGTAATCTCTGGCACTGGCTCTTTCTCTTCTACCTGCTTTTCTTTTTCCTATGCAGGCTCTTGTTTAGTATCTTCTTGCTTTGTAGCCTCTTGTTCTACCCCTGGGACTTCTGCCTCTATTTTTCTATGGTCCCCCTGCAAGTTTCTGAACTTGTCAGTTGCAAATACATCATCAAATTCCTCTTGCGGAGGGGGACTGGCTGTGACTTCTGTAGGCTCTGTTTCCTTCTCCGGCTCCAGGGAACTGGAGGAGAGGATTTCCACTTGTTGGGCTTGAGATGTCCCCAACTCTGACTCTGCCTTAGGCTTTTTTCTAAGCTTCTTCTTTCTCTGGGTAACCAGAGGTGGCCTTGTTAGAGATTTTTCTTGTATGAATCACAATGCTTGAAATGTCTATGTGAATCCTGTGCCTTTACTTCTGATTCAGAGACAAGAAAAGCCTAATTGCTAAGGACTAGATAAGGTCCTTCTTCATTTTTGAGTTC
>MU214738.1:10325-23292 GCA_018584345.1 Thuja plicata | reverse complement strand
TCTATATGCATGGTATGTGGTTGCAATATCTTTGTTAAAGTAGTTAACGAATCTGAAATTGTAAGGGTTTAAAAGAATTTGCATAATACTTTCCTATCAGAGATTAGCGTAGGAAGTTGTTTCCGCACCTGAGTTTCCTTACATTTTCATGATCTCCAATATGTTCCATAACTGATCCGGTATCACTTTCTTGAGTTCAAGAACTGACTTCTTAAACTTGATCATAAGAGATATGATCATAGAGTGTATCTCAATCTTATCAATCTCTTGATACTTGTCATATACTTTAGCAATTATATCTAGTCTACCTTCATTTAAAATTATATTTTTCAAGACATTTAGACTAGGTCTAAATCCTACCTCAGGAGGAGCTTGAGTATTTCTTGCTTTGCTCTGTGTGTTCCTTGATGATGGGTGATTTGTAGGCACTTTTTTTCTTCCTCTAGACTTCTTACTTGGTATAGAAGGTGGAGATGAGTCTAGGTCAACAGTGGTAGAGGGCATAGAGGTGCTCTCTACTTTCTTCTTCTTCATGATCTCATCTGTCTTCTTAAGTTCTTTGGCTATCTTGGCTTCTCTAGCTTTGTCAAGATCTTCTTGAGTGACTCCATGAAATTTTAGAATGTTAGATGTAATTTTGGATGCCTTCCTTTTGTTATCAACACTATGTAAGATAGTCTCAACTTCATTAGTCTTCTCTGAGTAAGTGCCCCACCTTGGCTCATTAGGATCTTTGGGCACAGACAATAGAACTTGTGCATATCCTTTTAATACATCTTCTTCCACTTCATAACCAAGAGGATGAATCCATTTGGTTCTAGGTTCAATAGCCTCCATGCAAGTGCAATCTATTTCCACCATGAAACATATGGTATCCTTATATTTGTCAACTATCTTCTCAAATAATCTGAACCTTTTCTGCATCTTGATCCTAAATGTCTTGATATCCATATCCATGGCATCCCTTACACTGCTCTCTAAAGTGGCCTTAAGTGAAATCTGAGATACTGTGGGTTTTCTCCTGTCTAGGTAAAGGTTTGCAACCTTTCCAACAATATGGAAGTACAAGTAGATGATCAAAGATCCAAACCTGAATGTCTTGCTCCTGTCATGCTTGATGATTCAAATGTTGTTAATTAATTGAGCGCGCAAGATCTCACATAGATTTTATTGGGTGTTATCTTTCACCATTTTGATAGCTACTAGGATTGTTGCTGTAGAGACACTATTCAACTTTCTTGCTTGCTGAAACTTATACCCAAGTATCATAGTTAGAAGTTTTATGTCATCTTCCTTGATAGGGTCAACTGTCATCCCACGCTTGTCACTTCTAGATAAACAAACTTGTTCAACTTGCTTCTTTACATCCTTTCTAGTAGGAAGAACTGGTCTAGTCTTGGGAAGTCTAGTTAATTCATGGATTAGGTCTGTAGTGATGTGAACAAGAACCTCACCAATCCAATAAAGGTCATCATGTATTCTTCTTAGCAAAATCTTCACCCATTCTGGCTCATCAAAATCATGTGCATTAGAGTATTCAAAAATAGGGTTATCAATCAAGTGTGCGAACTCATCCTTGAATGTGTAGTCAGGTTTCATCATAGATCCCATATGAGTGGCTATGCTGATATCTCCTACTTTTTCCTTCTTACAGTAAATGTATGCGTAGATATCTTCTACGTGAACAACACCTAATGGATTTTTGGAGAAAGCTCCTTCCACATCATCCAGTATGGATTTGAATGGATGCTTTTTGAATACAAATCTCTTCCACTCTGCAATATCAAATACAACTGGAGTCACCATACTTACTTGGAACTTGATTAAGTAGGGTTTCACAAAATTTTGAAATGGCGCGACTGCTAGGGTTTTGTTTCAACTTCTTATCCATTTTCTTAACTTCCAAATCGGTTATGCTTCCATGCTTGATGCTCAGTTCTCCAGTGCTCTCCAGATTCTGTGATCTCAAATGAAAGTGTGAAGAAGATTGAACACTTACTTTCTTTTATAAAAGCTACTGCATTTAATGTTTGCAACCGTACGCAAATTACTGAGATAATTTGCATCTTTGATCATGATGAATTTGAGACAATGCGTGTATGCATACTGAAATATTATGTGCTTATAACCATGAATCCATAGGCGCATACTTGGAGGTGAGTATACCAGCCGCGTAGGGGTCTTGAGCTAGAATAGCTCCCCCCTAAGACCAAGAAGGTCTATTCAAGCAGAAGTAGAGGGTGCGTCCACTATGGATGCATCAACTACTTTGTCAACATCATTGTTCTTCCTTACTTCAACCCAAATTTTGCTTGAATCTTCTTTTGCTTGAACAAACTTGACTTCTCCTTCTTCTTCAAATAATGATTTCTTAGGATTCTCTTGCTTTTGAGTTCTGGATCTACAAAACCTTGAGATGTGTCCAGTCTCTCCACATGCGTGACAAATGATAGGAGGTTTTATGTTCTTGTTCATCATGTTGAATTGCTTTGCTATGTGACCATTGTAGTTACATATCTGACATGTAGTGTTCTGCAAATTTCTTTGAGGTTGATTTCTCTGATTGTTTTGATTCATTCCTCTTTGATTTTTTCTGCAATGTATAGCCCTGTGACCAAACTTATTACAAGAATAACAATAACCATTGAAAGGTCTTACCTCTTTGCAATATCTTGCCAAATGACCATGTTTGTTACATGCATAACAAGTTCTGTTAACCTGCTTGATTTCCCCTTTAGGTGGATCTATTTTAATCTCTGCAACATTTTCAATTTTCTTTGCTTCTGAAGATGCTTCGTGAGTTTTCTTTCTTTCTTGCAATGAATTGATTTCAATTTTTGCTACACTGTATCCAAGACCAGTAGTGTTGCCTTTTTTCTTTTGTGCATTAAGTTGAGATTAAAGTGAATCAGAACTTGTGTGGATTTTATCAATCTTATCCTTTGCTTCTGTTAATTCAGGTTCCAACTTCTTCTTTATGTTTTCCAATTCCAGGACCTTCATGTTTGCTTTCAAGAGTTCATCATCTAATTGTTTGATTTCATTGATATTTTCTTCAATAGAAATTTGACTATCTATGAGCTGTTCATCTAGATTTTCAATTGTCTCTTTTAGAGAAATATTCTCTTCATTGAGATTTTTGACCATTTTCCCTAGATCACTTGTAGAACAATCTTTCAAATCTTTTCTTAATTTATTGATAAGAATTTGAGAGCCATCAAGTTTCAGTCTAAGTTCTTCATTTTCTTTTTCAGATCTATCAAGATCTTCAAGAGCTGCTTCAAGATTATTTTTCAAATGTTTTTCTTCTGCTGAGTCCATGATCTCCTCAAGTGGTTAAACTTATTTGCTGAGGACAAGAGCTTTGATACCAATTGTTAGAAATACTGAGAGGGGGGGGGGCATGAATTAGTGTTTGTCTATTAATTAATTTTTAGCAACTTAAACATAAATCAAACATACATTGAATGAAGATTAACATAAGAACTCATAACACAAGATATGATTATGGGGAAACCTTGATCAGAGGAAAAACCTGGTGGGAATTAGTACCCACAAATATTGTACTAGTATAATGAACCTATTAAAGTTCCTTTGCCTTGTTAGAAGCAGTCTTTACAATATGAGTACAATGACCTGGTTAAAGGTCTAACCCTATTAGGAGTCCTTTACAAAACCCTGTTAAAGGTATATGGCTCACTTCCTAGGCTCACTGCCCAATAGGATGAAGGCTACAACCTTCTGAAAGTTGATATACACTATATCAAAAGTGAACTGCTGTGATGACACTGTTGTCTGATCAGTTTTGTATATACGTGAATGCTCTTACTCTCTTAAAGAGCTATATCATATACTGAATTCATCATACTACTCTTCTATATCTTCCTCTTACATAATAATCAACATTTGTAACATAACTTTACATTACATACTTATATGTTCATATATGAATAGATGCGACTCAAAAAAAGACTATAGTCGACCCTAAAAAAAAATACACAACGCTTCTAAACAAGTCAGCTCAAGCGTGTTTACAAAAATGCTAATTACAACATTACAAACATATAATCAAAGGCGCTTAGCCATTACATAACAAAATAATTCACGCTGATCAAAACACTAGTCGACTTCCATGCTCTGTCTTCTGGACTGCTGGTCTACTGATCTGCCTGTAACTTATTTGTACTATTGTTCCATACTATGCATGTCTGGATGTAGTATGTAAACATGTCATAGAACTTATATCTAAACACGCATACGCTGAATTGATCTCTCGCACGTGCGCTGATGTGCTAATCATTGAATATCTCTGTCTGCCCTATTTTCCATACTTAGTCATTTTGTCTTTCATGATAGAAACTAAACATGACTTTGTTGCAATGATGACAACACAAAATGAGTCATGCATCCTTAGGAAGTCAACTTTCCAATAGTTTGAAGATGTTAAGTTGATCACCAAAATGCAGAAAGATAATGCAAGACATTAAACCAGTTAATGGATTGTATTGTCATTGATGTCAAATTGATATAATCTAATCAGTTATAATCAAAATATCAAAGACTTCAGAGAATCAGAGAGATAAATATTATGCTTTCAGTAATGCATAAAAGACAAGCATTCACCATGTGACTTCAAACACTGACGGCTAGTGGAACCCGACAGACAGAGATAACCAAAAGTTAAGTCACTGTGATGCATGAGAAAGAAACCTAATGAGCATTACCGATGAGAATAATCACAAGCATACCCGATGACCAGAATAGCAGTGTAACCTGACAGACAAAAAACCTCGATGGAGAAGCCCGATGAGAACTGGAGTGTTGATGGAAGATATCAAAGAGTTAAAACACCAAAGTTTACTAGAGTTTAGAAATGAAAAAATATCTAGCTGGCAAAGCTAAATATAGACTCAACTAGTAGTTATCATTGTTTTCATTGAAAAGATAAAGCCATAAATAAGTAAAGGATTCAAAGATATTTTTCCAGTTGGCAAGAAGATCTCTGCGAAATAAAACATGAGTTTTTCTTTAAATCAGACTAGCTAAGATTGTGGATCATGCCAAGATCAAGAAAATCAAGAACCTAGAAATGGTGATATCATGTCTATAAAGAGACAAATTAATTCATTACGAATTAAGGGGAGTGAATGAAAAAGAGGATGCTGGCAAGAAACTGATGAAGAAAAAATCCATACAGTCCTAATCAATGAAGCTGGGGAAAGAGCTAAATATTTTTGCAGACACCGAGCAACAGAGCATACCATCATCGAGTAGAACAAAAGTGGAGCAAAGGTATTGAAAAGATATATTGATCAGATTGGTTTAATGAGCTTACAATAGATATGAAAATCTATAAGTATAAGTTGTATATGTGAATAGATCATACTGTTTCCGTTTAACCATTGATTGAGAAAGTCTCTTAACCGAGCATGATTTAAAGATCCTTTCTATATTGAGATACCTCCCAAGGAGTATCAAAAAGTTTGATCATGAAGATAGCATGAGATGCCAGATACCATTTGACAAACTAGAAGATTTTGGACAAGGAAGGTAGCATAGAAATGCCCAATATCAAGTGACAAACTAATATTTTAAATCCTCTAACAAGGTCACACCTAACATCGTGTTTGTAACCTTTAATAGGGTTGTCTCTTCACCAAGCTCACTTCAGAAGAGTGAAAATTTTGGGTTACTAGTCCCAAGTGGTTTTTCCCTTTGCATGGTTTCCATGTTAAAATTCCACGTGTCAATGTTTTTATGAGTCATTACTTTAGTGTTTTGCATTACACATGCTAATCTGGATTGATCGGTATACTCTAAGTAATTTACTATTTTTTGGCAAATTGAAAGACTGTTATTTGGTAAACATAAAGAATAAGGTTTAACAAAGCACTCCAAGCAATAGTTATTTAATAAGTATAATTGAAGACATTCATCTTATAGGATTGAAGATAACTAGAGGCTTAATATTGTGGTACTAAGTTTTTTGGTTGATTAATTGGAATATTTTTGAGGCCACTAATTCACCCCCCCTCTCAGTTATTACTAAAAATTGGTATTAGAGCTTGTGTGCTTAGAAAGGGAGTTTAACAGATCAAGTAAAATATCACAAGATGAACATATGAGATGTGCCCAAGTTGAATAAAGACAACTTTTCATCATGGCAAAACAGAATAAGAATCCACCTATCAGGTATTGGTAATGATGCTTTGATTAAGTAAAAACAAGTTTTGAAAGGACCCAAAACCTTTTACAACCAAAAAATAATAGAGAGATAAAACATTAAGAGAACCAAATTAAAATACTGAATCAACACCAGACACAACAAAGGGAGTGAACAAGCACTCCCACAAAGAAGAAACCATGACCAGAACAACAATCATCAAAAAAAGACAGCAAGAAATTATTTAGTCCCACCCATATGTGACCTTAAATTCATATCAAAAGGAGGCTTGGGAGACTTAAATTTCTTTCCTTTAATAGTTTTCCATCCTTCCTCCATCAATAATGCTTCATTCTTCCCCAAAAAAGAAATATAAGAGAAACCCACAACCCGAGAGGTAGTGGTGTCCATCCCAGCACACCCGACAGGGAAAGAGACAACAATCCCCCCGAAGGAGACTAGACGCCAACCACAATGCCAACATTAAGGATAGAAGAAACATAGATAGCATCAACCATAGGGGTAGGGATAACAACCACATCGCTTGACAAAACAACAACACCATTCTGACCCAGGGAAACATCAGGGTTAGAAAATGAAACATCCTTCAGGATAGCATCCGTAATAGCGATATTAGATTTAGTAGCGAGAAAATACTGAGGTGGAATGTCATCCAAATCCCCATCCTTAGAAAATTTCTGAATTGAATAATGGTGGTCTTTTACACCCACCCACCAAGAGGGCGATTTCTTCAATTTTACCCTATTTGATAAACACCTGGCAGTAATATGGCCAATCTTGTGGCACTTTCTGCATCTGAACAAAATTCCCTCATAATCAAGGGTCTAGGCCCAAGAGCCTCGAGGAGAATGCAAGGTCAAAATCTCAGGGAGACCCTTAGAGACATCAACCTCCACAAGGATATGAGCATATGTTGGATGAAAGATGTTAGAAGAACCCAAATCAACCATCTGAAAATCCCCAATGGCCTCAGCTACAACCTCCAAGACAGAGTCTATCCAAAGATGCAGGGGAAGATTTGGAAGCCGACCCCATAAAGGAATATTATTTTTAAGTTTCAGTAGAAGGATCAAAATCCTTATGCCAGGGTTTGGCCATCAAAGGATAAAGATCATCCAAAGTGAAGGAGCTACACAAAATAGTGTCCCGATCTTCAGCATTGTCAAATTTCACTATAAAAAAACCCCTTGCCATAGGGTATATTTGAAAAGATTCAGTCAAAAAGGCTCCCAAAATTTGGACATCCAAGCATGTAAATCAGAAAGAGAGGGCCAAATACCCCTGAATCTAAAAATAGCAGCAAAAGAGGAATAGTCCTCTGCGTGATTAAAAATCTCATCAACTATATCCATTTCTAGATTAAACACCAAAGGGTTACTTACAATGATAGGCGTAATAGATCTGGATCAATGAACACCCCTCCCAAGAAGAGGAAGACCAAAGGAAGAAGCCGCATTGATATCAGCTTCAAAACCTGCAAAATTAGCATAGGATGCAGGGCCAACATTACCACCGGCCCCAACCACAGAAGGCAGAGGGAATACCACTGAATGCCCTCCCCCATCATAGCCAGCCAATGGACCATCAAATCTCGATGAGTGGGAAGCATCAGTAGAGGTTTCATTTGAAATCATGCACGTAGCAGAAGCGAACGGAGTCCCCTGTGCAAAATAAATAGTAACAGAAGACACTGATGCATTTGCCCCAAACCCAGACGGAAGAACAGCCGGGCAGGAAATGCTAGAGTTTGAATCTCCCACGTGGGAGGTAGCATTGGAAGTGAGAATGGGAGGTATTGGTAATGATGTTACTCAACACCTTGATACTGAATATGTGTTGCCTACAAGACCTCACACTCTTGAGTAATTAAGAGAAAATCATGAGCATAATTGCATGATGATATAACTTGCCTCATCAATCTCTGATGTTGAGTTTGAAGATGTCAAAACGTGCACCTCTGCAAAGAAAATGTGGGATAAGTTGAAGCTGGTACATGGAGGAGATGCTAATGTACTAAGAGCCAAGGCAAAAAGCCTAAGAGGGAGGTTTGATGACCTAAGGATGAAAGAAGGAGAAAATATCACTTAGTATAGCTGCAGAATCAATGAGGTAGTCAACGCTATCCGAGGAGTTGGATGTGTACTTGAAGAGGAGACAGTGGTAAGTAAAATATTAAGAACCTTACTGCCTATATATGCTATTAGATTTTCTGCTATTCAAGAAATAAGAGCACTTGCAAACAATACAATTACTCTAGATAGTCTGATTGGTAGACTGATTTCATTTGAAATGAATAAATTTGATAATAGTGTCTTACCATCTATAGAATATGCATTCAAATCTTTTTTGAAAATAAGTAATTCAAGTCATAGACATGCTATTAGAAATGATAGTGAAAGTAATAATGAGGATCAGGGACTTGATGAGATTGAAGCAGTAATGGCAAGAAGATTGCAGAGAGGCAAAGGTAGATACAAAGGAAAATTAACACTTGTATGTTTCAATTGTAAAGAGGTTGGACACTTTGCTGCAAGATTTCAAAACAGAAGAAAAGATGACAGAAGTAATGACAGATCATATGAGAATAATTTTGATAGAGGTGATAATAGAGATTACCGAAGCAACCAAAAATATGACAAAAGAGATACCCAAGAATACAAGGACAAAGGGAAGAAAGCTTGTTACCTAGCTGAGAACAGAGCTGATGACACTTGTTTGTGTATATTTGTGCACCTGTTATCTACAACACAACACTTCAATAAGTCATTCTGTTAGTGAAAAACAAGGGTTAATGAGCATATAAACCATAACATCGACTTATTGCTTTCTAACTAGGATGAGTGTAGCAAATAACATAAAAGCCCTCAGATTATGCTAAATACCAGTGACATAAACAACCTAGCATGAAAGATTTGAATTAAAACAAGCTATTATTCAATGAGCTATGCATATTAGTCTAAAAATGGACATTATAACAATGCATGGTAATGGAACTATGAGATGAAAATGAAGCTATCTAAATCTTAGCAGCATAGAAATGTATTTTCTAATATGAGATGAAGGCTCTTTTGTGCTCCAAAATGTATACTATTTATAGAAGAATGAGAGAGAGAGAGGGGAGACAGGGTTCATTAATGAGTTGAGGGACTCATTAATGGTGGTGTAAGAGCCATTAATGCCTTGAACATTAATGAGGCATGGAGGAGACATGGGCTTAAGACATCTTCATTAATGAGGCATTAATGAAAGTCTTAAAGAAGCATGGGAAGGGTGTAAGAGGGTGGCTTGAGAAGGTGGACTTGAGGAAGGAATCTTGAGATTCCTTGACTTTCTCAAGTGGGTGGAGTTGTTAATCATTCCTTAATGAAATGTGACAACATTAGGAGGTGGGTTAGGGTTAGAATTAGAATTAGGATTAGATTAGCAAGGGTGGAATGGGTTAAGATAGGTTAGAACCTAGGGTAGAAGTGGTTGAGATAGGTTAGGTTGGGGTTTAAGGGAATATAAATGAAATGAATTAAACTTATTTAATTCATTTAAAATATAGGAATTAATTACTTAAGCATTTTATTTGCTTTTTAATAATTAAGGGGACTATATCCATTTTAATTAAATTAAATAGGCTAGGGGAATGGGTTATTTGCAAGTGGATAATTTATTTAATTCCTAGCAAATTAATCATTTTTAGCCATGTATTTGATTGATTTTGATTTTGGCTAAAAGTAAATAATTTAGTGATTTGATCACTTTAGGAGATTAAATTGAATTCAAAAGAATTATGCCAAGTAGTAACAGGGTTGTTTGGACATAATTGGGGGTATGATCACACTTAGGGAAATAGGGTCCATAGTTGGAATAGACCAAATTCAGGTGGTTACATTTGCCCCTCTTTGAATTGATGTGTGAGTAGTGCATTGATTCAAAGAAAGTTTTTGATTTTGACTTCAGAAAGTTTGAGAATTCCGTTCTTGGTTGTCGGACAAAATGTTGATGAGATCAGTCTCGCACTTGATCGAACTAAACTGATAGAATTGATTGTGAACTTGGTTGTCATCCAAAGATCAATAAAATATTTTAAAGATACCAATTCTGAACTTGGTTGTCGTCCAAAGATTGATAATACTGATTCTAAACTTGGTTGTCATCCAAAAGTCAGTATGAAGCTGCCAGGAGCTTAATAAGAATCTTTTAAAATGAGGAAACACAAGATATCTAGCTTATGAGAACCAAATCTTTCCATCCAACAGTTCTGACTTTAGTCAAGGAAACTGTTATGCCCCTAGTTTGTTTGATAACGAAGTCATTTTAAATGCTATTTCGAGCAAAATTTAATTGATGATAGTGTGATCATGCCCCCTTAGGAATGAAATCGAAGGAAAAAGAATAAAATCCCTCAGTTTTGAAATGATATATCACTTGCAGGAAGTGGTTAAGAAAGAATGGAATAGAAGAAGTGGGAAAAGAAGGTGTGTTTAGAAATAAACACACGATTATCAAGTTAATTATGTGAAAATATGAGTGGTGAGATGGATAAAAATGATGTCAGACCAAGATTTATGATAAAAATGTGCATTTGGATAGATTCTTGGAACACATGAAGCAAATCTGTAGTTTTTTAAATTTTCGTAAGAATGGTACTGTGCCGTTGAAAATATTGTAGGCACCTTCGATTTGGTTCTTGATTGATCAAAAAGAGAACATAAACGTAATTGTAAATGTTTGGGAGGAGTTTCAAAACTCCTAAATGGCTCAAAAGACCAATATAAGTCTCAAAATTTACCATTTTAGTATTCATTTCCACTTTCCTCCATAGTAATTCAGAGAGCTCTGCAGAGAAGATGGTATTCCCTGTGAGGAAGCATCATTTCAAGATGAGCCGATGATATCAGCACCTAGTTGACTATCCACCGCTGGTAAGTGCTCGTAAAACTACCTTGTGAATTTTGCAAATTTCAAAGTTATGCATTTTTTGTAGCTTTTATAGCACCTTCCATTTTGAATGACATCTGGGATTCTAGATCGCAACCTGTAAATCCTGTGTCGCATCTGGTATTTCCTGGATCGCATCCGGTTTTTCTGGATTCCTGCGTCGCATCCAGGATACCCTGGATCACATCCATTTTTCCTTGTTTTTGTCTTTATTATAGTTGAAATTCATCAGTGTATCATACCCTATCAATTTATGCTCATACCTGGTATTTAGGGTCGCATCCTATATTTTGGGGATCACACCCTATAAACTCCATCGCATCCTGTATTTCCAGGATTATATCTGGTAAAATGGATCGCACCCTTCTATTTCAGAATCACATCTGGTTAGGAGACTTAGAAATTTAATGTTTTTGACCCGTTTGTGTGTCGTGAACTTGGAATTATTTAGCTGATTAGGAGTCTACCCCTTTGTTGTAGATAGGATATTGATGCATTGCCATTTGTGTCTAAACAAACCTAGTTTGAGGTAGTCTCATTTCACGACACTTACCTTGGTTATGTGCTTGCATTAGCTAGACTGCTGTCGGATGATGAGCAGACTACCATGATCTGATGTAGATTACACTCTTTAATGGGTTTACCTGAGATAGGGGTAAACTGAGGGTTGTTGACTGCTCTTGCTGAGAGATTGCACTTAGAGCACAACACCTTTCATTTTCCGACTGGTGAGATCACAGTGACTCCTGATGACATTTGGCAAATACTTCAGGTGATGATGATTGGGCATGAGGTGCATTTTGAGTTGATGATGGTTGTGGTGATTGGTGCTGCACGTAGATATTTCCAGGATGACACCATCGACCAGAGATATCTGTCTTGGGACTATATGGTCAATCATTATGATAATTTATCAGTGTACTTAGCAGGTCTGGTAGGCGACATCCTAATGCCAGACAGGGGTCAGCATGGATTTATGGTTGGCTGGGTAGATATGATAGAGCAGATGGTGACCCACTGACAAAGATTTGCATGGGGCAATTGCATTTTAGCCCATATGTACCGAGAACTTCATGAGATAGCTTACCATTATACGCGGAGCATGACCGTTGGGATCCTTATTCTTTAGATCTGGGCCTGGGAGCACATCCCTATGAAATGACCGATTATAGATAGACAGAGGGCACTAGAGCATCCTTATGTTTATATGTATGCAAGCCTTATTCAACAACCCCATCTAGACAAGGTCGAGTACTGGCACCATCTTTTTGATGATATGACTGAGGTCGTTTGGCGACCATATTTATATTGCAAGGTGTGGACCTCAGATGCACAACAGGTACCCTTTTTATTCTATAGCCAATATCTTATAGGGAGGACCAGATATATTGTGGAGCAGTTCATGATTGCAAGAGTGCTAAGACAGTACAGTTGTTAGTAGGGTAGGACAGAGGACATCACTATATATGCCTGGACCAGAGATGAGACACCATTATGGGGTGCACAGTTACAGTATGAGAGAGCACACCAGGAGATCTGTGATATGGTTAGAGTAGACTGGGATCTCCACCCTAATGTTGCTGATGTAGGTGTCTCTGACAAATATATGGTGAAGATGATTCAATACCCATTTTTGTGTTTCACTGTGCCTAAGGAGATCATTCCTCGCATAGAGGAGCCATTAGATTATGATCCTGATGATCAACCTGTCAGAGGTAGGGGAGGAGCATAGAGAGACAGGGCTCCTGACAGACATGGAGGTCGTGATGGTGGTAGGGATGGTAGAGATGGCAGGCATCCTCCTCCTGATGATGGGCATGATGGAGATGATAGGGGTGGTGGGGGTGAGGCCGT
>MU214736.1:182385-192831 GCA_018584345.1 Thuja plicata | reverse complement strand
TTTTGGCTTTTTGATCAACTTCAAAAAGTTGAGAGCATATACCTGATGTCTTGTTTGAATAGAAAATAGTAAGGTGTTTCTTATTTATACTAGATTCAAATTGAATTGCCACAAGTTAAGTAATGTAAGCTTGATGAGATAAGTACCTGATTTCAAAGCTAGCAAGGCTAGGCGCATTTTTGAGTATTTTGGCTTGTTTTACTCACCTAGTGGTGATCATTCCCACTCCATCTCCTCCAACAAGTTAGTCAGCACAAAGCAAGGCAAAGTGAAGGAAAACTTGGAAAAACCCAAATGAAAAAAATACCTCCTAAAAGCTCTTTTAAATGAAAGATTTATCAATTAAAGCTTTAAAGAAGTTAGCACAAAAATCAATTAGAGAGTAGGAAATTTTCATTTATAAGAAAAAAACACCTTAATATAGTGATCATACAAGTGTTCTTCCTCAAATAATCTCTCCAACAAATTGGCTGTATATATTTCCTTATCGTTCTTGGTTTTGATTCTTACCTCTTTGCTAGGCTTTGAGATCCGCTTCTCTGGTTTCTGCACCTTGGGGTGATTTTTCATCTGCAGGACAAGAAAACACAGAGAATTACAACAGTGAGAGAATTAACCAAAATCTGATTTAAAGAAAAAATGATTACGTGGTGTTTAACAGCAAAACAATGGCTATCAAATGTTCTTAAGCATAAATTAAAACTTTATAGGCGGCTTTTAAATCTTAAAATGTGGCTCTTAAAATATCATAGGCGGCTAAATAAAATCAACAGGCGGTACAGAAAGTATAAAATGTGGCCAGAGATTGCTGTTAGGCGGCTATTGAAAAGTCACAGGTGGTGCACTTTATCTAGTAGGAGGCATGATTTGTTTGGTAGGTGGCCCACTTTATCTAAAATGCGGCAAAATAACAAAAGATAGAGATGAATCAGGCTCTGTAGGTGGCATTTTTGTGTTCATAAGCGGCTCTTAGCATCGCATACGCGGCTCTTCTCCTATTTTCTGCAAGAAAAACACCAAAAACAAAGAAAACACACCAAATCTTAGGATAAAAATGTTAGTAAAGAGGCTTAGAGCCCCACGGTGGGCGCCATTATGTGTGTATGAAAATACACCTTCATAAAATTAAGATTAAGAACAACAATTCTATGGAAAGATAATACAAATTAATCCAAGAATTGAAGCTAAAATCTATATCATCTCATGGTTCTCTATCCAAGCTTTGTTAAGAGAGCTCTCAGGCTTAATCTCTCTCAAGGACAATCCTAGAACGAGATATGAATGAAAAATGAATGCTCAAATCTATCTAGAATTCTCAAAATGCTCAAAATGCTCCAAGATTATGTTAGAAAACAACAAAATGCTCCTAAACATGATATGCTAAAATGCTATGCAAATGCTGAAATTCTCTCAAAAGCTCTCAAATGCTCCTCATATGCTCCTCATATGCTCTCAATGTGCCTATAATAAGGATGCTTTTTCTCTTAAAATTCTTGGATCCCAAATACAAAGGAAATGACTTGTATTTATAGCATTTTCCCAAGGGTAGGGGGTAGAGTGAGTTGATCATGATCAAAGTTTGGTTAAGTCAAAAGCTTTGAGGTGTTTTCAAATGGAGGGAAAGTTGGTTGGTTGTCTCAAAGATATTAGGAGTTAAAAAACTCCATCATTTAATTAAATTAGCCATGGAAGGGTGACTAGGTTGGATATGATCTTTTTGATTTTAACTATACAATTGAAAAATCAATTGCATAATTTGATTAATCCCTTTAGGCTTGAAATTAATTATTTGATTTCATGATTATTTGATCTTTTAATTTGATTTGAATTTTGTCCATTTGATTTGATCCATTTGATTTGCATTGAGATGACATTTTAAGGCATTTGGCTGAGATTTATAGCTTGGAAGCTTGAGATACACCTGGTCAATTTTAGGTGTCTACAGTAAGTCTCTAGATACTTACTCCATATATACATCTAGATATACAACTTGAGGATTCTTTATCTCTTGCTGCTAGAATGCCTTCATTGCATCAACCGTCTGGAGATGGGCATATAGAGAATAGGTGAGCTTCTCCATTTTCGTCAAGTCCATGCAAGGACCCTGATCATAAGTGACAATGGTGGCATCAATCTGTTTGATGTTCTCGTCTAGAACTACTAAGGAGGGCACAAGTGCATTTCTCAACTGAGTTTGCCGAGTCCTTATCTTATTGATCTCCATTTTGGCTTTTTCTATCTTGTCTAGTTGACCTTGGTAGATATTGTTTCAGATGTTCATGTCTTGTGTGGATCTCTTGACTGATTTCCTAACATTGTCAACCAATATATCTGCCTCCTCTATCTTCTTGATATGTTTAGTCATCATTTTCACACTGTCCATGCAGTTGGCTATTACTTTTTTTCCTTTAGCTGCCAACTCTTTTAACATAGACTAACCAATCTTCAAAGACTTCAGATCTAAGGAAAAATTATTTACTAGTTCATTCAACCTTTCCTTTTTATACTCATCTTCTGCAATTCTTGTGGCTGAGTCTACTAAGCTTGTAAAGTGTGCTTTTAAGCTTGTTAGTATGCTATCTACATCATCAACTGATTGAATTTTTGCTACTTTCTTATCTGTAGGCACTAGATCATTCAAAATGTTTACTGATTCTAGGAATAGAGGACTTCTCATAACCTATTTTTATTTGGCCTTTTCCATGGCTAGGACACTAATCTTGATCAGGTCTTCTCCCCAAGCATCCAAACTTGTTGAGTCAGGAGTTAAACTTGACAACAATGAGGTAGATGGTGTGAATATGGTATTCTGACTAGTATCCATGCATTCACTTTTAACTGGGATATCCATAGCTGGTATCTCATTGGTTTGATTATCTTTCTCTTTGTTCAAATCTATTGACTCATTTGAGGGGACTTCATCTTGCTGTAAGGATGTGTCATCAGTGCATACCTTCTCTGTCTCTTTCGAGTTCACAAATGCTTTTTCAACTTTATCCATGTCATTATCAGAAGCGGTCATTGATATCTTGATGTCATCAATCACTATAGTATCCCCTGAATCTTTTTTTGTATCAGAGGCTATTGAGACTGAGGGCGCTAAAACCTATGGACCTGTCTTAGGTGCATTTTGAATTGCTAGTTCTACAACCTGTTTAGGAGGGACTGGAGTTGCCTTAGCTGTAGGCATCATTGATGGATACATATTTCTATCCATAAATACCTACTCAAATGCCTTATGAGTCTCTTCACCGACTAGATCATACTCCTTTTTCATGATATGAAGTATTCTTGTTTTGGTTCTTAGGTGCGGCTTTACTAAATCCAACAAAATGAATTTTTCATCATGCGAGCACACTGGGAGAAGACTATCCAATGTTTCTTCTTTTATCCTCTTATCCTCTTCAATTGCTTGCCTCTTCAACATATCAAGTATATTCCATACCTTGTCTAGTATGACAGTCTTAAGTTCCAATACAGTCCTTTTAAACTTAATCATATGAGAGATGATCATAGAATGAATCTATGATTTGTCTATCTCTTGATATTTTTCATATATATTATTAAGAGACTCTATTCTTCCTTCATTGACAATTCTGTTCCTTAAGACATTAAGGCTAGGTCTGAAACCTACCTCAGGAGGAGCTTGAGTGTTCTTTACCTTTCTCCTTGTAGTTCTTGAGGATGGATGACTAGTAGGCACTTGCTTCTTTCCTCTAGACTTCTTGCAAGGTACTGATGGTGGATATGCATGCAGATCAATGGTGGCTGATGGCATAGATGTATCTTCATTTGATTTCTTCTTCTTCTTCTTCTTGGGAATATCATCAGTCTTTTTTTGTTTTAACTTCTGTGGGATTCTTCTCAAGTTCTTTGGCTATCTTAGCTTCTCTAGCTTTGTCCAGATCTTCTTGTGTAACACCATGAACTTTTAGGATATTTCAGGTAATCCTAGATTCTTTCCTTTTGTTTTCAGCATTGTATAGGATAGAATCAACTTGGTTTATCTTTTCCCTGTAAGTGCACCATCTAGGTTCATTGGGATCTTTGGGTGAAGATAGGAGAACTTGTGCATAGCCTTCCAAAACATGTTCTTCTACTTCATAACCAAGAGGGTGAATCCATTTCGTCCTAGGCTCAGCTACCTCCATACAAGTACAATTAGTCTCCACCATGAAGCATATGGTGTCTTTGTACTTTTCAACTATTTTCTCAGGTATCCTGAATCTCTTCTGCATTGTGATTCTGAATGTCTTGATGTCTATATATATAGAATCCTTCACACTACTTTCTGATGTGGCTTTAAGTGAAATCTGTGACATAATGGGTTTGCTTCTATCTAGGTAGAGATTTGTAACCTTTCCTACTATGTGGAAGTAAAGATATATGATCAGTGACCCAAACCTAAATATCTTTCTCTTGTCATGCTTGATAGCCTGAATGTTGTCAATTAATTGAGTGCGCAATATCTCACATAGGTTGTACTGAGTATTGTCTTTCACCATTTTTTTTCTACTAAGACAGTGGCTGTAGATACACTATTTAGTCTTCTTGCTTGCTAGAATTTATAGCCTAGTATCATGGTAACTAGCTTAATGTCATCTTCCTTGATGGGATCAACTTTCATACCGCGCTTATCACTCCTTGACAAGCATGCTTTCTCAAATTGTTTCTTAACATCTTTACCAGTTGGAAGAACTGGTCCAGTCATGGGTAGTCCAGTCATCTCATGAATTAGATCAGCAGTGATGTAGATAGAAACTTCACCAACCTAGTAGAGGTCATCATGTATTCTTCTCAATAAGATTTTAACCCATTCTGGCTCGTAGAATTTTTGCGCATTGGAATACTCAAAGATAAGGTTATTTGTGAGATGTGCGTATTCATTCTTGAATGTATAATCTACTTTCATCATAGAACCCATGAGAGATGCAATGCTATTGTCTCCAACAATTTCCTTTTTTCAATAGACATATGCGCGGATGTCTTCTACATGAATGACTCCAAGTGGGGTTCTAGAGAATTCTCCTTCAACATAATCTAGTATGGATTTGAATGGATGCTTCTTGAAAACAAATCGCTTCCTCTCAGCAATGTCAAATACAATAGGGGTTGCCATACTTACTTGCAACTAGGTTAAATAGGGTTTCACAATGATTCTAAAATGGCGTGACTGCTAGGGTTCCATTCTAATTGATAATCCATTCACAAACCAACTGATCCTTTAAACTATAGTGCTTTAATGCTCAATGCTTTTCTGCTTCCTGATTGCTTCTAACTCAAAAGAAAAGTGAGGTCTTTGAGATCTTTTACCAATTTTATAATGATCAATTGCATTTAATGCTCATTTCTGTAAAGCGGTTTACATAGAGAATTTCAAATTTTGTTTTGAACGAAGTAAGGGAAATATGTGAATGCATACATCCTTAATCCGTGATCACATGTATGAATGCAAAGACACATACTCAGAGGTGAGTATACCAGCCATGCAGGGGTTCAGAGCTAAAATAGCTCCCCCTAAGACCATGAGGGTCAACTATCCAAAAGTAGAAGGTGCATCCACTAAGGATGCATCTTCTACCTTATTCTCTTCAATATCCTTCTTTATTTCAACCCATATTTTATCTGAGTTAGCTTTAGCTTCCACAAACTTAACTTCTCCTGATTCTTCAAATAAAGACTTGTTGGGATTTTCTTGTCCTTTTGTTCTTGATTTGCAAAACCTTGACATGTGTCCATCTTTTCCACATGAGTGACACATGATAGGAGGTTTGGTGTTTTTGTTCATCATGCTACATTGTTTTGTTATGTGTCCATTGTAGTTACATATTTGACATGTAATGTTCTGCAAGTTTCTTTGAGTTTGATTTCTCTGATTGAATTGAGTTTGATTCCTTTGGTTCAGTTGTGGCTGATCTCTTTGATTTGTTCTGCAATGAATAGCCCTATGACCAAATTTATTATAGGAGTAGCAGTAACCATTGAAGGGTCTTACATTATTACAATCTCTTTCCAAGTGTCCATGCTTTTTATAGGCATAGCAAGTACGGTTGACTGCCTTGTTCTTATCTTATGCTTTAGTTTCTTCATGATTTTCATTTTTTTTTCTTCCGAAGATTCTGTTAGATCTTTCTTTCTTTCTTGTGATGAGTTCATCTCAATTTGAGCTAAGATGTATCCCATACTGGTGGTGTCACCTTTTAACTTTTATGTATAGAGCTATGATTGAATCAAATTAGAAATTGTGTGTAGTTTATCAATCTTGTCTTTTTCTCCTGATAATTCAGTTTCAATTTTGTTCTTGATATTTTCCAATTCCAAGATTTTCAAATTTGCTTGCATGATTTCATCATCCAACTATTTATTTTCTTTGTTCTTCTTTTCAATAGCTATTAAGTTATCAGTTAACTATTCATTCAATTCTTCTATCTTATCTTTCAAGGAATTGTTCTCTTCATTCAGTTTCAAATCATTGCTGGAGCAATCTTTTAGTTCTTTCCTTAGTTTCTTGATAAGCATTTGCGAGCCATCAAATTTTAGTTTGAGTTCTTCATTTTCTTTCTCAGATCTGTCTAGATCTTCAAGGGCTTCTTCAAGATTCTTTTTCAGATGTTTGACTTCTGCTGAATCCATGATCTCCTCAAGTGGTTAGACTTTTCTCTCTGAGGACCAGGCTTTGATACCAATTGTTGGAAACACTGAGAGGGGGGGGGGGGTGAATCAATGTTTAGCTTATTATTCAATTTCAGAAACTTAAACATAAATCAAATATACATTCAATGAAGCATAACACAAAATCACATAACACTTGATATGATTATGGGGAAACCTTGATTGGAGGAAAACCCCAGTGGGAATTAGTACCCACAAATATTGTACTAGTATTATGAACCTGTTAAAGTTCCTTTGCCCTGTTAGAAGCAGTCTTTACAATATGAGTACAATGACCTAGTTAAGGGTCTGACCCTGTTAGGAGTATTTTACAATTAACCCTATTAGGGGTGAGGACTCACTATCCAAGAGCTCACTTCTCAAAGAGAAAGAAGGCCACAACCTCCTAAGAATAGATATGCACTAATCCAAAGATGAACTGCTGTATGTGACACAGATGTCTGATCAGTTCCAGTTATGCACATATGATCTTGAATTCTTTAAGTGCTTTATTTCATACTGATATCTTCATACTACTCTGCTATACATTTTCTCTGACTTATTCGACTACACTTCAAGTGTATCTTTGCATTATATATATATATATATATGCCTGAATAGACACAACTATAAACACGACCTTAGTCGGCCCAAAAACATAATACACAATGATTCCAAACAAATTGGCTTAAGCATGTTTACAAAAATTTTTAATACATGCTTACAAACTTATTACAATAGGCGCTTAGCCTTTACATATCAAAAGATTACACGCTAATCAAAATAATGAAGTCAGTCTCATACTCTATATTCTGGACTGCTAGTGGATTTGTTCTCTCGATAACTTAGCCATACTGCCATTCCATACAATGCATGTATAGGGTAAGCATAATAAAATACCATAGAGGTTAAGTCTGAATGCGCATATCCTTAGGTGATTGTATGCACGTGCGCTGATGCTCTGATCGAATGCAAGTCACTATTCTGTTCTGTCTTCTACACTTAGTCAATTTTCACTTCATAGATTACTATCAAAAACTTCATATGACTTTGTTGCCATAATGAAAACACAAAATAAGCCATATACTCCATGGGAGTCAACTTGCCAATAGACTAATCCACTCTCCTTCAGTTTCTCTGTAATGGGATGTATTCTTTCTGCATTCAACCTACTATGAAAGCTCTGCATGTCAAAAAACCTCAGGGAAGTATCTGTGATTTTGTGCCATTCGGAAGTGATACCATTCATCCCATCAAATCCCATGAATCTGGTGGCCATGCTTTGATCGATTTTATTTGGGACCAGGAATCTATCTCAGGAATATGAAAGCAAGGAACAACTATCGCCAGGGATTTTAATTCAGGTAATTTGACAAATAGATGCTAATTCTTGTTTTTGACACTTCACTGATTTTATAACTCCCAAATTTTTACCATTAATGGTCGACTTCCCACGCCACATGAGTGAAAAGACTTAAGCATTTATGAAAAAGTCTGTTATGAAGCAAAACAACTTTATTTGAATTAATTACCTTACCTCTATGGGCCGTTAAGAAACATCTTTTCACTTTGGCTAAGTATAACGGTAACTTTTTGGAGGTAGTGGATAATTACTTTTCCGCTTCCCTTCGGGTGGAGAAATGATTTTGGAGTACTCCCTACTCATAAATCAGCCAAGGAGGAATTTTATCTTGTTACAATGCTAAAATGATATGTGACAGTTTTATCTGCTTTCTTTATGCCTTAAGTCACCTCACAGGTTGATTTTTCTTCAGAAATCTCGCGTTTAACAATATGGTGGAAAATGCATCCTGTGGGTCAAAACTCACTTGTTGGAGTAGTGGAGAAGCTATTTTCCACTTTTCCGCCGATAAGATTTGATCTTAGATTCTTTATCATTTGATCATTCCTCTGGCCCGTAGGGATTTGTTTTGAGTGCAATAGTCTGTCTAGCCTCAAATTATCTATTTTCAACTTCCACTGGCCGCTGAGATTTTTAAAATTATCATCTACGGAAAAGGTACTCTATAGGTGGTTATCCGTCAAGGAGAATCTCAGAACCAATTTTCTACCAATGTGACAAGATGAAGTATCAAAGCTAAAGATTTTGAAGTCACATAAAATCAATGTTAGAAACCTCTGAAACGTGACCTTTATCAGATTTGAGAGCTTAACCTACCCAATATACATGATCTTGGATAAACCCCCTCAGCTTACAAAGGAGAAGTTTATTTGGGAAAATCCAATAAAGGTATCCTAACCTAAAGGAAAAGCTAGACTTAGACTCAAGACTTGAACAATGTTTTCAAGACCATCACTATGCAGTAAACATCCATTTTTCTCTAAAGATATGCAGAACAAAAATGGGGCAAGATTTTTGAAAGAAGGGCATCCTCATCTGAGAGTGCAGATTAATCAAGGCCTGTAGGTTCTAATAATGTTGATACATCTTTTGATCCTTTCAGAGAAGGAGAGATGATAGATGCAAGTTTCTTCCCCACAGAAGAAAATCTAGCTCCACTAGAAGAAAATTCTATTGCTGAGAAAACCTCTTATGATTTTGATAAGCTAAGAGAAGAGGTTCTAGCTTTGAGAAGAAAGAAAAAGGAGAAAGAAATAGAGATAGAGGATGCAAGGAAAAGGTGTGAACAAGAGCTATATGACTTGTTGATAGAGAGATAAGAACTCTTGGTAGAAATGAGAAGAAATGACCTCAACGCTAAGAGCCTAAGTGAAGAGATTAAAGGCCTAGATACAGATTTGTTTGGTTATCTTGATGATTTGATGAAGAAAGTTGCAAATAATAAATCAAATGATAGAAAATATGAGTTTGAAGGAGGTGGACCTGTCATCAGACAATTGCACCCATATGAGGTTGAGAAAAATGCAAAACTCAAGACAAGGGTAAGTGCAAGAAGTTGGGTACCAATTCCGCAGAAGTCTTGTGGGCTTGAAAAATGCCGCTAGAAAAAAGCACCCATTTTGAAAAAAATAGGCACCCGTCTTAGGCTCGGACATCTGATCCAAAATTCAAAAAATGGGTACCCATTTTTTTTCAAAACGGGTGCTCGTTTTTTAATTTTTTAATTTTTTTTTTAAACTCATTTTTACATGCTGATATATTATATTTAAGAAACAGGTACACATTTTTAAACGTGTGCCCATTTTTTAAAATTTGAATTTACCAAACTACCATTTGCATTGGATTTCGGTTCAGGACAGGTTTGGTGGGACCAATCCTATGCTGGGACCTCCAAAATAATGGCTAAGGCATTTGAACACCAGATTTCTGTCTTACCGTAATTTTTTGAGGGTCTTCCTAACCAAATTTTTTGATGAAATTAAAACCCATTACAGATCTTATTGTCTAGATTTCAAAAACATAAATTTTATAGTGATATGATAAATGTTACTATTTTTACAATATTTATTAATCAAAAGTGGTACCTAAACTTAAAATAGTAAGGTTCACTAAAACTTTAATAACTTTTTTGATTTTAGGTTTTTGAAAAGATGAATTATATGAGACCAATCTAGATAGAATTTTATTCAAAATAAAAAAAAAAACATTTCGCCAAAAAGTGAAAGTTTCATCAAATTATGGTGGTCGTATACGAGAAGTTTTCAAAATGTACTTTATAGTCAATTAAAAATTAACAAAAAAAAATATATTCAATTAAAAAAAAAGAAAAAATATTTTGACCAATCTTTGATGTGTTAGGTACCTTCCCCCAAAAGGATTTAGAAAAATTCATTTATTTACTTCAAAATAGGGTGGTCGTACACATGCGGGGT
>MU214736.1:170185-182335 GCA_018584345.1 Thuja plicata | reverse complement strand
TATTTACTTCAAAATAGGGTGGTCGTACACATGCGGGGTATGGTCCTGAAACAGGCATTTTGAAAAAGAGGTTTTTAAACATGCCTACTAAATATATTTTCTACCATGTGGGTATTCAAATAAATTAGATATTTGAAAAATAGACTATGAGAACTACATTTTCTAATAGTGGATTTTTTTGAGATTTAATCTTGAAGTGCCTCAAATTTTGACATCAATTGACAAAAAATTTGAAAAACAAGAAAAACACTTCCACTTTTTGCCCAAAAAGTGGACTCTACTTCTTGCTGGCACCCACAAGCAGTAAATATTTACTCAACAAGAGTAAGAAAAAGGATACTGGTATTATTATAGATGAGCCTAAGAAAAACATGACTATCCTTGCAGGAATACCTCAAGTTGATCTAGAACTTGAAAAATCTAGAAAAGCCATGGAAGATTTAGCCAAACAGCTAGAAAAGTTGGAGTTAGAGGCTGATGCAACTGATATGAGGATGAAAATAGCTCTCTTACATGCTACTACTAACACTATTTCAAGTATCTCTATGCCTGTTAATCATGGGATTCAACAACAAAATCAGTCTGTTGGTCCTAGTCCAAACAATCAAGGTGCTGGTCCTAAAACTCAAACTTCTGGCCCAAGTGTGGTTGGTCAACCTGCTGGTCCTAGTCCAAGTGCTCAAGTCTCTAACCTAAATAAAAGTGTTCCCCCACCTATTCAAAATAAATAAGGAGCAACTGGACCAATTGGTAACAATGTGTTGGAAAAATTCCAAATAAGACCTGTTCATATGGACAGATATAGAGCCCTTTTCTTTGATGGCATTCCTGGTCACCCAAATGTGACCCCCAATGAGGTAAGAGATAAAATCCCTAAATTCACAGGAAATAATGTCATAACTTGTCAAGAACATTTGAAATCTTTTAGTGATAAGATAACTGATTTTGAAATTGAAAATGAAGATGTCATCATGAAGCCTTTTGTTTAGTCCTTAACAAAAGATGCTAGGGATTGGTTTAGAAATCTACCTAATGATAGCATCACATCTTGGGATGAGTTTGTAAAATCTTATAGGGAACAATACAAAGAACATGTGAACTCTATTTATATGCTAAATGAATTCAATAAAATCCAGAAATTCCCTAATGAGAGTATGGAAGACTTTAACAATAGATTCCAAAAGGCCATGAATAAATCATTCCAAGTGCTGAGGTTAGATGAGGAAGTATGTCTGATCACTTATTTTAATGCTACTAATGGTAAGATGTCTTACCTGCTTAGGGAAAAAAACCCAACAACCTTGAGAGATGCATACAAAGTAGCTATTGACATTGAGAGCAATAGGCGAGCATTAGGAAAGATGGGAAAAAGGGATGATAGTAAACTTTGGAAAGAAAAGGGACTAGCTAGCAAACATGTTAAAGAAGATGACACAGTGGACAAATTAGTAAGTGCAGTAAACTACCTTGTTGCTAAAATGGACAAAAATGATAGGGGAAGTTACCGTGATAACAAGTATTCAAACCAAAGGTTTGATAAGTAGCCTAACCTGAGGGATTACCCATACAAAACAAACTGGAATAATTGGAAGCCCATCCCTGAAGATCAAGAGAACCAAAAAACCAAGGAAAACCCTGATCCCCTAAAAAGGAATAGTACAAATTTTGTTGAAAACACTCCTTGGTGTGCTGCCTTCAACATGCCACATTCTTCATATCAATGTGTGGTAGCCTAAGCCTTATCTGATCAAATGGATGAGAGGGATGAACAAACAGGTGTAGGGAAAGAAGGCCCTACCATTAATATGTTTATAGTAAAAATAACTTATCCATGGTCTTCAGATAATAACCCACCCTCTGAGAATATGAATAAAGAGGAAAATTTTTATTTGGAATATCATCCAGAGGTTGTTCCCTATCCAAATGATGAGGCTGATATTATGTCAGAAGCAACTATAAATGCACTATGAAATGATAAGTCACATTCTCATTTCAAAATTTTTACTGATAAAGAGAGGAGGGCCTTGACTGTTGCAACCATCAATCAAGCTAGGGACTAATACAATTTGAGAAATAGGAGAGTGGAGCCTACTCAAGGTAAACTTTCCCCTACATATATTAGAAAAGATTCCCCTTAAGGCGTTGTAGATTCTCCTATCAAGGAAAGCAAAGATAAGAAGTCTGTAAGACAAGCAAAACCTTCTTCTGATCGGAAGGATCAAGAAGGAACAAAACAAGAGCAAGTAGTCAATGATGAAGCCAAGAAAGGTAAAAAATGGGTGATGTATCCTCTGAACTACCCATGTTTGACATGAAACATGCTCTCACTCATATGAAAGTTTCAGTTCCACTGATGGAGATGCTGAAAATAAAAGATCATAAAGAAGTTGCATTAGCACTTTTTGGGAGGGATAGATGATGTCTCTATGTCAAACCAGGAAATAATATCCTTGACTTCAAGTGATGATAGAAAGGAAATTCCATCTGTCAAGGAAAAGGATGAACAAATGAAAGGAAAAGAAAAAAGCAAATAAATTTTGAATATCTGCATTGGTAATGCAATTACTCAAGAACCATTATTGGTTGACCCATTTTATGTCACTTTGGTGGTTAATAATTTCTTAGTGAAGAATTGCATGATAGATTCTAGTGCTTCAACAACTGTAATGTCATATCATGTTATGAAAGAATTAGGCCTTCAAGTCACCACTCCTTCTGGAAGTTGTTATGCAATGGATAATAGGGAAGTTCCTGTGATAGGAACATTGAAAGACATTGAAGTAAAAATTTCTGCTTTCCCAGAGGCTACCTACAAAATGGAAATAGTTTTTGTGGATACCAAACCCCATTATCGTATGCTCCTATCAAACCAATGGGTAGCAGCAATGGGTGGAAGACTGCAGTTAGACTTATCTTATGCAACGATTCCTATAAATGGTAATGAGGTCAAGTTGTACAGAGAACCTCATTCACCTATCATGGTGGACATGGTTACAACTGACCAATTAAATTTTTATGTATATATTGAAATGGAAAACTTTGTTGTTGAAGAGATCACGCCACGATTGAGGAATATTGATCCAATTGTTGATGAGTTGTTGTTGCAAAAACATGGACTGTGACAAATGTACTTTGATGGAGGATGCTCCAAGGAAGGATTAGGAGCAAGAGTCTTATTCATTTCCCCATCAGGTGTTACTTTTAAATATTCTTTCCTTTTAGCCTTTCATTGTACAAATAACACAATCGAGTATGAGGCCTTAATTTTGGGAATGGATATTTCCATTAAACATGGTATCAAATGTTTGAAAGTTCATGGAGATTCCCAATTGTTCATATCTCAAATAAGGGCATAGTATGCTGCCAAAGATGATAGATTGAGGTTGTACAAGTATGTAGTCTAGAATAGGTTAGAATTCTTTGATGCTTTTAACATTCTTTGGGTAGAAAGATCAAGCAACATAATGGTAGACTTTCTTGCTAATGTTTCCCTAAAAAACAATGATGTTACCTTGGCTGGCATATCTATGGTAGAAGTAAAAAATAGACCAGTAGTCCCTGATAATATCCATAACTTGAAAGTGTTTGAGGATGATGATGACATCCTTAGATTTATCCAATGTGTAGATCAATATGATGGCTAGAAAATTGACTGTGAATCTTTAGTAGCAATTGTGGATGGCAGGGAATATATTTTTGATCAAGAATTTATTCAGCTAGATACTAATCATATTCCTAAAGGATTATTTGAATTGGAGGGCATGTTTAGTATAAATGATAATTATATGTCCTAGAAATCCAATGCCAAGATAGGAGATTTGGAAGAAATAAATCTAGGATCTGAGACGGCTCCTTAGTTGGTCTATATTGGTAAAAAGATGGATAGGAATGTGAGATTGAATCTGATAAAGCTACTAAAAAATATAAACATATTTTTACTTGGTCTTATGAGGATCTGAAAGCCTATAGAAAAGATTTTTTTCAACATGATATCCCACTTAAAGAAGATGTAAGACCATTTAGGCAAAAACAAAGACCTATCAACCCACTATTGGCTACTAAAATGCAGATGGAATTAATGAAGTTGAGGGATGCAGGCATAATTTGGCCTATCAGACATTCATCATGGGTTTCTAATTTGGTCCTTGTGAGAAAGAAGAATGGGGACATAAGGTTATGTGTTGACTTAAGAAATTTGAATGTAGCCTCACTAAAAGACAACTATGGATTACCTAATATGGAGGCTATGTTACACAAGGTCACTAGATGTGATCTATTGCTTATGATGGATGGGTTCTCAAGGTACAACTAGGTGCTAGTCAAGGAATCTAAAAAATTCAAGACAACATTCACCACTCCTTGGGGTACTTATGTGTATGCTCACATGCCTTTTGGTCTTAAAAATGCTGGTGCAACTTTTCAGAGAGCCATGGATGTAGCCTTTAAGGATCTCATAGATGTTCTTATGGTAGTTTACCAGGATGATTTGACAACCTTTTCAAAGAAAGAAGAAGATCACTGTAACCATTTGGAGAAGGTCATGATTAAAGCATTAGAATATGAGGTATCAATGAATCCAAAGAAATGCCACTTTGTTGTCACTGAAGGAAAACTTTTAGGTCACATAGTGTCAAAGGAAGGACTAAGAATAGAAATAGAAAGGGTTAAGGCTATTCAAAAAGTTCTTTCTCCTAAAAATTTAAAAGGTATACAATCATTTTTGGGACAAATAAAATTTGTCAGGAGATTTATTGCAAATTTTGCAGAACTAGTCAAGCCCATAGTCAAGCTATTGAAAAGAGATGTGAAATTTGAATGGGGTCAAGAGGCACAGTTATCTTTTGAGAAGATAAAACAAGCCATCCAAGAAGCCCCTACCCTAGTATCTCCTAACTATACCAAACCCTTCTCTTTATTCACATTTTCTTCTTTTCATACCATTCATGCAATCCTATTGCATAAGGATGATGAGGGGTTTGAACATCCTATAGCATTTTTTAGCAAATCTATACAGTCAGCTGAGATGAATTATCAGTTGATGTAATAACAAGCTTATGCCTTGGTAAAATCAGTTAATACTCTCAGGCAATATCTTGTATAAGCAAAAGTAAATGCATATATTCCTCATGTTGCTGTAAAAGACATTTTTGTCCAAAGTGAGGTAATAGGAAAGAGATGTAAGTGGTGGTTAAACAAAGTTCAGGAACTTGATTTGGAAATTCATATCACAAAGGTGGTGAGAGGACTGGGATTGGAAAAATTTATGACAAAAGAGAATTTGAACTTAGTTCATCTAAACAATGTTAATACCTGTGAAAAATTTGTTACAAGTATTGAAATGCATCAATGGTATACTGACATTGTATATTTTCTTAAAAATGCTAGTTCCCTAGAAAATTTAAATGTTAACCAAAGGAGAAGCCTGAGGTTACAGGCTCAGAAGTATGTCTTATTGCATGGTGATTTATATTGGAAAAATAGGGATGGGGTATTGTTGTTATGTCTTGATAAAGGACAATCTGAAGAGGTTTTGAAAGAAATGCATGTTGGAATGTGTGGAGGACATTACTCTACTAGATCAAGATCTCACAAAATTTTAAGGGTAGGCTATTATTGGCCTTGTTTATTTCAAGATACTCATTCTTTTGTCAAGAAGTGTGAAACCCTACCAGAGATTTTCCAACAAGATGAATTTTTCAAGAGCTTTATTATTGAATCCCACAGGTGCAGAAGCCCCTTTTGCCATGTGGGGAATGGATTTTATTGGAGAATTTTATAAGAAATCAAGCGGGGGAAACAGTTGGATTCTACTAGTGACTGACTATTTTACCAAATGGGTGGAGGAAATTCCAACTAAAAAGGCTACAAGTACAGTTGTCATTTATTTTTTGATGAACAATGTGATCACTAGATTTGGTGTTCCAATCAAGTTAGTAATGGAAAATGCCATGTGCTTTAGATCTGAAGAATTTGTTGATTTCTGCTCTGATATGGGAATTTTTATTTCTTACTCATCCCCTTACCATCTACAGGCCAATGGGCAAGCATAATCAAGTAACAAGAGTATTCTACAAATTTTAAAGAAGACCCTAGAGAATAACAAGAGATCCTGGCATGCCAAGTTAAAACTTGCCTTATGGGTAGATAGAATCACTGTTAAGAAAGCCACAGGGAAATATCCTTTTGAATTGGTATATGGTCTTCAGTCAAGAGTTCATGTGAATAATTTACTTCCAATTTATAAGTTCATCCAAGATGAAGAGATTGAGGTTCCTGAACCTATGCAAGAGAGAATGGTGTAGCTAGTAGAATTAGATGAAGTGAGGAGAGATAGTTAAAGGGAGAATATAAAAATACAACAAAGGATGAAATACCTTATGACAAGAGGGCAACTGAAAGGAAATTCTAGCCTGGTGAATTGGTATTGCAATGGAATGACAGGGCTGAAGACAAAGGGAAACATAAGAAATTTGAATCATTGTGGTTAGGGCCTTTTGTTATCTATCATATTTTTGGAAAGGATTCATATCTCCTCAAGAATATGAATGATGAAGAATAGGAGTTTCTAGTACATGGACAATTCCTAAAAAATTTCTTCAATTGAGTCTTTTTCCATGCACAGTAGTTGTATCTTATGTATAGGTGTGTTTCCTTTTGTCATGTGTTTCTTTCCCAGCTATGTGTTTTATTTTAGGAATAGGTTAGTATAGTTGTGGTCTGCTTTCCCAGAGATTTTTTATTCTTGTTGTGAACTTGCATTCAAGCATTCTCAGAGAGAGCCACTATTGGTTGTATTTCCAGTTTTGAAGCTTACTAGTAAATGTTTTGAGTTCCCAATCAGATTCCTTCTTTAAATGTCAAAATCTTATCCGATGCTATCAAAATCCCTTTGCAAATAATGGTCTCCGAGTCTTGAAATTCAATAAGTATGTAAAACCCTAAGTTCTAGGTTATTTTTCATGCATATCCAAGAGAAAAACCTAGTTCTTCAATATTGCTTCTATTTTGTAGTTACTTTTTCAGAAAAGACCAAGTCACTTAAGTCATGTGCCTATTTTTTATATTTTACATATGGTCGCGATGTCTCTATAAGCCTAAATAATATTTCATTTTCTTTAGAGACTTGGAAAAATTCTTTGGTCACGTTACTGTGAAGAGAAAAGAATATGCTGTCAGTGTTAAACAAATTTCATGTGGGCCATTGATAAAGATCTTGATCTTGTGGTTCACAAAAAGTATCATTCGAAACCCCAGAGTTAATGAAATCCTTTGGCGACTTTGAGATCATTTAGTCGCATAGTCTCAAAGGCTAATCATAGTTTAAAGAAGGGTTGAATTTCTCAGGAAGTCGCATGATCACGAAAAGAAATAAGAGTTAAGTCAAAAGATATGAGATTAAGCGATAGTCGTTGATCTGAGAGATAATCTTGCGGTGGTCGTGGAGTCTCAGAGTAAAATCTTTAGTTAAGAAATCTTAAAGCATCTTAAAATTCATTTAGTCACGGTGTCTCTCAAGTGAACCAAGGTTTAAGAGATGAGTTAAATGCATTTAGTCGCGAGATCTCTTTTGAAAGCAAGGGTTAAGTTAGAATTTGTGAGATAAAGAGACTAGCGTCTGATTCAAGATTTATCCTATGGCCAGCGTGAAGTCATGAGATGAAAGTTCATATGGATGAAAGATTAAAAGGTATAGTGACTATCATCAGATTAAGTGAAGATCTAAAGGTTGGCGTTCAATCTCGAAAAAAACCTTGAGTCAGATAATTCTTTTAGTGAAAATGAGATATAGTTAGTCATGAAGTCTCAATAAGAACTATGGTTGATAAAGGTTAAGTAAAGATCAAGAGAAGTTTGCAACAAGGAGATCTTAGCTGTAAAAGAGAAAAGATCTAGTGGATAGCGTGAAGTCACTGATAAAAGTCAAATAGTCAAAAGAAATTCAGCGATGGTGATTCAGATATTGACATGTGTCTAGGTCATTTAGAGATCTGAGGTTGGCATAAAGTCTCATTGTAAACCAGAGGTTAATAAATTCATTTTGCGACTTGGAGATAGCTTAAGTCACAAAGTATTAGAGTAAACTGTAGTTAAAGAAAAAGCAAAGGAGATTGCATGTGAACCATTGGATTAAAATCTAATCAAAGGGTAGTTGCAAAGTCTAAGATCAAAAGGAGAAAGTACAAAATGGATATGAGAATACACACGGACCATCCAATTGAAGGAAGATCTAGAGATGGTCGCGTAATCTCAAAAGAAACTTAGAGTTAGTGAAATCTTAAAGCGACATTGATTTCATACAGTTGCGTTGTCTCTAAAAGAACTAAAGGTTTAAATAGGAGTTATTTGAAGCCTTAGTTGTGGAGTCTTAAAAAGAACATGATTTAAGAGATTTCTTTCAGCAATTAAGAGATGAAGGTTGATCAAGATGATGATTATTTGGTGATCATTAAGTCTCAGAAAAGAACCAGAGTTAAAGATAACTCTTAGTGACAAAGAGATCATATAGTCATGCAGTCGCTGAAGGAAACCAGAGTAAGAATGAGGTAAAGTATAAGGTTTTCTTCCGTGCCATGTTGTACATTCATCAACCAATTAGAGCATAGAGATTATGAAAACATGTTTAAAGAGTTGTTGAGTTGTGATAAATGAGCCAATCATATTAAATCTTGATCTTATTTCAAATATAATAAGGTTTTAAATGAAAAAGGTACTCATTCAAAATTGATCACTTGTCAGTTTCAAATGCCAGGGCTAGAAGAAAAATTGATATCACATCACGTAGAAGTAATGAAAGAAGTGATCGAAAGGAATTTCCATGATTTCAAATTGAATGGTGCATTGATTTCTATGAATAAGTAGGCTTTACTTTTGTTCATTTCATTTCACCAAAAGTTCCATTTTTTAGAGAGAAATTTGCAAGAGTGATCAGTATTTTCAAGAGAATAGAGCTATCCAGATTTTTAGAGTAAAGAAAGAGATTTGATCAGTTGCAATTCAGAACAAACAAGATGAGAAGAGAAGTGAGTGTTGCCTCAGCTAGCGAGAAGAGTGAAGATGATGATGATTTGAAAGGAAAGAGGAATTACTTAGAAGAGTTCATACAACTACTTCTAGGATCCAATCAAGGAAAGAAGGTAAATGATGAGTACCTTGGTGAAAATTTTGCTTACATTAGAGATGCAAAGACACCTTATTGTTCAGGCTATCGCTTGTTTAATTACTTCCACAAGAATAGTGAAGGTCCCGTGCCTGTGTCAAACACTTGGACGTTAGGGTTAGCAAAACTAGTAGTTCTTGATGTGTTTGTGGATGTTGATTTGTTATTAGAACTTGCCAGTAGGTATGACACAATTTCAAGGTCCATTAAGAAATATGATGGCACAATCCTAGTAACCCTTGATAGGGCGTCATTCATGAAAGCATTTAATATGTACAACCCCTGCGTAACATAAATTAATATGAAAGCTCTAGCTCCTAGATATACTAAGGAGTCTGACATTGTGTCCAAATTGATTCAGGCCCATGTGCCAAAAGGAACCAGGAACTATATAGCCCCTAATCCTAGTGATAATGCACCATATTTGTACAAGAACCTGGCATTCTACATGAAGTACATTTCATATGCCCTGCGTAGAGTTTTAGGGGTTGATAGTGAAAGAGAGAGTATCCTCTGATATGCTAATGATAATTCTGGACTTGCTAAGTCCCTATGTCAGCACATATTATGACTATATTCAGTATGTAATTGAAAAAATGCACCAGGGATTTTAGGATATCTAGAGTAAGGTAGGAAGCCCTAAATTCCTACAATATTCATTGCTCATAGATTTTATTTTGTTTTACAATTTTAATATCATGGACTAGCCCAATCTGCAGCTTAGAAGATTTTACCATGGTCAATCCAACCTTGTGCAACTTTGGTTGAGGGTATGGAATTACACATCTAGAGAGAATGAGTTCTGTGCTTTTGAGAACTGGGTAGTATATCCCCTATTGAGAAAATTAGGAGTTAACATGACTAGGCTACCAGTTAAAGTGTTGCAGCTTTTGAGGCCTTGCAAGTTTGTTGATAAATGGAATGAAGATCACAATTAGGGAGATTTTGTTAGGAAGAGTCACAAGAGATAACCGAGAGGGGGTGGGGGTGAATCAATTATCTACTACTTTTAATTCTTTTCTCCAATTAAGTACAAAATAACATTAAGCATATATACAACAAGATAAAATAGAATGGACCACCACAATTTTGGTTACGGGGAAACCAAAATAGGTAAAAACCTCGGTGGGAATTAGCACCCACAAAGAACTACACTAGAGTATAATGATCCCTATTAGAAGATCTTACAACCCTATTAGGAGTTTTTCTTTACAATGCAATAAGTACAGTGACCTAGTTAAGGGTCAGACCTTGTTAGGAGTATTTTACAAATAACCCTATTAGGGGTGAGGACACACTGTCCAATAGCACACTGCTAAAATGATGAAGGCTGCAACCTTCAGTAAAATAGATATACACTATATCTAATAATGAACTATTTGAGTGGACCAGCTGTCTTGATCAGTTCTAGTGAATTGTATGCACTCTTTGCTTCTTCACATAGATATTTAACTGATGAATGAAATAGCTTTACTGTCCCAAAACAACCAGCATTCTGCTCTGTTCTTTTTCTGCCTCTTTTCTTATCATTCATACTTAGTGATCACAAATGAACTTCTATATGTATCTTATCCAAAAGATATGATCACATTAGCTATAGGAACCCCTTCAACATTTTTATTGTCGGCTAAACTAAGCACACAACATAATTAGAACCACACAACTCAAAATGAATAGACGCATCACTTCACATAGTTGGCTCCACCAAAATTACCCAAATGTCACACTTTGGATGAAACACATTTAGCGCCTTTGGTTAATCATCTTTGAATAATAACTAAACATGAATCTAAATATGCATATCCCATAGATAGGTGCAACTAAAGAATCAATGAAATTACTATTGGCTCTTACACAACAATCCTCTAAAACTGTGGTTGGTAAACATATCAACATAACTCAACTGTAACTAAACTTCTGAATCTGAGTGTATGCCCATAGCATAATAAATATGTCTTCAACATAAAAAAAACCGCGCAAGGCTCCAAAATATCCATACTGAAAATTGAATACAGTATACTGCTGTATACTATATGTTGTCATCAATGACAAACATAGAGTCAACTATTTGCACAAAAGAAAATCTCCAACAATCTCCCCCTTTGACATTGATGGCAGCATATGATATTAAAAACACCATCAATCAAAAAGTGTCTTCTTTATTTTTACAATCTTCTCAATATCCTCATAAAAGGTTCCTCTTAACTGATGCATCTCATTTGACTAAGTTTTTATTTTCATGACTATATAGTCGCCCTTACTATATACTCCCCCTTTGACATCAATGGCAAAGGATGCCAAATACAAATAAGCACAGGTACTACTCCAGAAGTAGAGTAGTCAACCATTCATCAGTCACCAAGGACTGTTGCATTTGCTACAAATTCTAATTAGACTCAGGAAAGGGAATTACTCCAAGCTTCTTCCTGAGATACTCAAGTATATTTTGATAAAGGCTTCCTAAATATGTCTGCCAATTGTTCTTTGGTGCTCACAAAATCCAAATTCACTTCTTTGTCTATAACTTTTTCTCTTAAAAAATGATATTTTATTTCTATTTGTTTTGTCTTTGCATGCATTATAGGGTTCTTTGTGTGTGCATAAATTTTGTCACACTTCTATGAATCATTCCATTCAAGGTTGCTCAAGAATGAGGCCTCAAATATCGATCCATAGCTCTCTAGTCATGGATGTGTAAAAATGTAAAATGAAGGCCCTCAGATNGACCTAGTTGTGTCTATTGAAAATACACCATGAAATGAGAGATTCAAATGCATGAAAATGAGATCTAATCTATATGATTGCAATGCATAAAAGGAAATTAATCTAAATGATAACAATGCATATTAATCTATGAAATGAAATGCAAATGCAAGATTAATCTATGGAAATAAACATGAATCTAATCTACATGAGTAGCCATGAATGCAAGAAGAATGAGACAAGAAGAGAGAAGTTGCAATATCCAAGCTCAAATGCTCAAATGCTCCTCC
>MU214736.1:104923-138683 GCA_018584345.1 Thuja plicata | reverse complement strand
ATTATATTCCATGAGGCAAAAATGTTACTATCTTATTTGTAACGCTTATCGGGGCTAAGATTTCCTTTGGATTGTTTATAAATCAATGACACTGAAGAAATTTTGGGTCCTATTATAATAATAAAAAATAATGATACATTTATCTCACACAATACAATCAGGATTATTTGATTATATTTTAAATAAATGGTAGCAACTAGATACTATATAGTCCCTTAAACCCACCAAATATTTTCATAGTTAGCCTAGTAATTTTCTATAAGAACTCTTTTTTTCTTTAAATATAATTATTTTCCATGGTCATTAATGAAATTTTGGTTATTTCTTGAGATTTTCCAATATTTTCTACAAAAAAATTGTGATTAAAAAATATTCGCCAATACAAATAATTTGGTTTCCCAAAAAATTGAGAGATTCGCCAATAGGAATTAATTTTTTTTAAAAATAAAATGAGAGATTCGCCAGGATTTTATATATTTTTCTAGAGGGGGTTTCTTAAATTTATCCCTACACTTGGTCATAAAAAATAGCATATATAGCCACGCAGGGCTGTTTCAGTTTTCAATAACTAACTTCCCTAAAGATAGAAAAAACTTTCAGAAATAAACAAAATAGAAAAACTATCCATAAAACCAATTGGTTGATAGACCAATTCCAGCTCCATCATTAGTGTTGGTGGCATCTTTTTCTATTTTCCACTCCTCAAATGCAGCAAAGAAGTTCTTCCTTAGTTCTTGATTCAGTTTAGCAACCGCCCCAAACCTCTGCTTCCAAATATTCTTGAAATTATGTATCTGCTGGGACTTGTCTTCAAATATTTTGATTTGTTCATAACCGTAAACAACTGCTGACTCTACATGAGCTAAAATTGAGTGATCTTTCATCCCAATTTCCTTAGCAGCTTTCAGGTTTTCTACCTTTTGATTGTAATAGACAAGTATTTTGGTCATTTCACTACTAGTCTCATTCTCCAATCCAATAATTTTTCCTGTGCATTCATTTTGTCCATGCATGATTTCCCTTGTACTGATCTGGGCTTCAATTATTTGGGTAGATTCTTTGATGGCTTCCTCATATAGCGCGCTTTCCCATTCCATATTCACTTTAACAATAAAGAGTGAATTCTCATTAACCCATGGTGTTAGCTCTTTTTCTTGCAGGATCGGTATATAGGAGTGATTGCTAGAATCTTTAGTTCCCAATCTAGATTCTCACAGGGAAAAGGCTAATTAACAAGGATGAAAATCCTTCTACACTTTGGGCTCCACATACCCAGGTGGGTGCACCTTCAATAGACTACTATTTTTAAGCAAGTCTGACAATGGATTAAGGATTCATTATCCTTCTTCTTTTTAAGCTACTTGGCTTAGGAAGGCTAACCTATTGATTCTCTCTTCAAGGAATCACTAAGATGAATTTCCCTAAATACAATTATCTAGACATTTATTTTAGATGACAGAAATATAAAGATTGATTAATATTTGATTGATGATAACAACCACTTATCAGAATTTGACTAGTGCCTAATCATGAGCCATAGAGTCAGAATAAAACATACATACACCGGGGATAATTAATTGAAATACAAATAAAACCTCAGATAGAATGACTTACAAACTATCTTCTCACCTTCACACCCCTGTATCAAATTCTTGCATAAATCCTAACCCTCTGTAATTATTTGCAAGGTTTAAACCCTCCTTGAAAGCAACTCACAAATAATGATGCAGTTACCTTATAACCAGTACATTTAAGCTTCCTTAAAAATTAAACATACAAGAGCTAATTGTAAATGCAAAAAGACATCATTGGTATCAAAATGGAGATTCCATTATAATTTTAGTAATAAAATCCTGATCTCAATACATTCAAATTGATTCAAAACTAAAGCCTAGACACAATTTAGAAGTCTTCTTCGTAGTCTTATTTTTACCATCCATTTCAAAATGTTACAAAATGCTATATATAGCTAGCACTATTCATCATGGAATCCTTAAAGATCAAGGATGCAACAAGCTTCAGATGAGTAGGATAAAAGACAAAGTTTAAGAATACAATACGACAAAATGACAAGTGGCTAGAAGAACCACTTTTGTTACATGATATTCTAACTGATTCTTTGTCCTACGACCGCATGGTGATTGCATTTGCCTTGTACTTGCTGGGGATCTTCCATCTAGAACTCATTTCTTATGATGTTGGTGATGAATGATATCCATTTTCAACTGCATCAACTACTCTATTGTGCTTCCTCGTCCACCTGCGTATCCTCTCCTTCACCTGGATCAATTATTGTATACCTATCCTTCTAGGAAGTATACACCTCATCACTCAGCCAAATGAAGCCAAGAACTTCATCTTTTCTAGTGTTGATCTCCTTCCAAGTGACATGTGCTTTCTCTATCTCATATGTCCAAAATGCGAAAAATGACCTCGCCTTGCCCACTATCTCAATGATCTGAGAAAAAAGCAGGGTACTCTCCAAAGTTAGTATACTATTAGTTCTAACTACTAATGCTTCATTCATTTTCTGGTACCACAACCCCTTATCTTTGTTGTTCCCATTCTTCCTAAAGAGGTTTGGGAACATTTCATATTTATCTTGTGAATATTCCCTTTTCAAAGTCAGCACCTTTCTCATGACCATTTCTCTCTTGATATCCATATCTAAAAGTAATTTGACACATTTGTGGGTGCCAATCAAGACTATGTCAACATCATTAATTTTCTTGCAAGAGGTGTGAAAGAATTTTAACTCTTCAATTTTCCCTTTCCACTTGCTCACCAACTGATCTAGATTGTCTTTGTTTTCATGATATTCATTCATAATATTGACAATCTTCTTACCTTGAGCATATATAGTAGTGGGTATTACTTCATGAGAAAAATGTATAAGAGAACTGTGTATTTTATCTACATACCTCTGCTTTACCCATGCTTTTGCTTCTCTGAAGGCCACAGACTGCTCTACCCATTCCTTTTTCTACCTTTCTAGTTCTGCTCTTGCAGCTTTTAGCATGGCCCTTTCTTGTTCTAGCTCTTCTAAGGTGGTGGAAGTAGATGGTGCAGGGGAAGGGCGTAGGTGATGATGGGGCTTGATGAGGAAGGTAGGTGGGATCCCTATGCAATCCTCTTTTGAGGCATTATTTGTACTATTTGCCTCCCCTCTAGGAATGCAATCCTCTCATCCTTCTACAGGGATTTAACCCTTTCATCATTGTATGCTTTCAAGATGAATTCATACTTTTGGTTCAGGTTATTATAAGCATCTTTATCCTTTTCAACTACCTTCAAAATCAAATTGGTAGTCTGAAAAGCAAGGTTAGCTGCCTCAACACCTGAGGTATTTGAAACTCTTTTGACAAGGAGGCTGCCTGTGTCCTCAGATTGGTCATCTTCATTCAATCTCCTTTTATCCTTCTTCTTCAAAGACCGGATTGCTAGAGCTGCATGATCTTCACTAAATTGGACACCAATTGATGCTCCAATAGTGCTCAATGGTTTTTCCTCCTTCCTAACAACATCAAAAACTATGGTGTCAGCCAAATCCCATTGGGGTGAAATGAGGACTCCTTTCATTTTTACCAACTCCCTACCCTCTTCAGGGGTGATTGTGTCAAATTTAGACATTAGATCTTGCTTGATCTCCTTTTCAATATCATCTTTGGTATGATTTGGTTGGGATTCTTGCAACCTCTAGCACTTAACTTTGAACTCATCAATATGAGTTGTCCATAGAAACTAAATAAAGGCCCTAGCCTTAACAAAATTTTCATTTGAAAGGATGTCTTCACTTGCCTGTTTGGTTACAGGGTCCAGCTCCTTACCTGCAAACTCTGCTACTGTGAGATCCAAAGTCATATGCCTAGGTGCCTCTGGCACTCCTTCTTGTAACTCTTGAGTAGTAACAAAAACTTGTCCCATGTTCCCCATTTGGACCAACTGCCCAGCAATAGCCTCATCATCCATATGTATAGGGGACTAGGAAGGAGAGTATAAATCACTCTCTTTCTCTTTTCCTTCTACTTTTTGTTTCATGGGAGATGGCAACTTTTTGGCACTGGCATCTGCCTACCTTTTTCCTTTTTGATCAGAAGTCTTGTCAATTTTGGGCATGATGGTGCTATACCCTCTTCTCTTGTAGACTACATAATTCCCTGGTGGGACTACCCTGCCTTGTGAAAGTTTTCTCAAGATGGCCTTAGCCTTTTCTGGCTCAGCTTCCATTATTTTTTGTTTCTTCTCACTAAGAGCCTGTATAATACCTTCAAACAATGTCATCAAGGACTCAATCTTTTTAGCCCAGGGAAAAAATTCCTTCAAAGGGTCATAGGATCTATCAAAATTTTGAACAAAGTCCAAAGAGATTTTGTACACGAGCCACTTTTCCTTCCTCACCTCCTGGTCACTCAGATCAAAAATATTTCTAGCAATATCCTCAGGGAAATTAAATTTGTGCTCTAATGGAAAGCACTTGGTTCTCTTTCTAAACATGCCCATTATGAAATCTTCATTGTCTGCACACCTAGATATAGATGTTGCTACATGGTAGGGTTCAAAATACTTGTCAAATTGTGTCCACCCAGGCTTTGTGATGATGAAATGATGGGCTCTTGTAAGGGTAGGGAAGATACTTCCCTTCATTTTTCATGTTAGGGATTCTTCCTATAATCCACCCAATTGTCTCATAATATCTGCAATTCCAATCTTTAAAGGCACTCTATAGGGTAAAACATTGGGGGTTCCCTAGAATCCATAAACCCTTATTACTGTAGAAATAGGGTATAAGATCAAATCTCCCCAATTGTGGGCAATTTTCAACTACGGGGCAAACTCCACAAGTCTCAATAATTTCATCATATCTGTATGGATCCTTGCATTTTGTCTAGATAACAATGACTTAATCCTAGTGGCAATGACCCTGTCAAAGTATACATAACTAGCTTCTTTTCTATCCCATGATCGATCAACACTCCACATTTGAATAGGCAAATCCTCATCACCTTGGAACTTAGTTAGGTCCATCTCCTCCTCAAAGAAGTTAGCACTATTGAACAAAAACATGTGCATCATAAGGGAATACCACCCCATTGGTCTGAATATGTTACTCTCTTGGATACCTATTAGAACTTCATGCATTTATTGGGCAATGTAAGAAGCATAGTAAAAAACTATTGATAGGTGGGGATGTAGAATTTGAACCACCATGAACATCATATGAACATGCATTGTTGTTTCTTCATCCTCTCCTAAAACCAGGCATAGGGCACTATACATTTTATTAGCCTTACCATTGAAATAGTCCAACTTAAATGGCTCTGGTGTGTTAGACCCTACTACAATAAAATCCCCTATTTTGTTAAAGTATCCTTTCAGGGCCTCATTTCTATAGTATTCCCTCTTGGTCTGGTATACTTCTTTAAAGTAGCTGAAGTCAATATAATCCATTTGTACTAAGGTATCACTTAAATTGAAAATTCTTCTAATTTCATCATCTGTGACAGTCAACAGAGTGTTTCCCTGTGTATCCCCTAACAACCCTAGATACTCTGTCATAAGTGTTGGCTATCAGGGTGAACAAATCTGTATCTATGAACACCCTGGGTACTATCAATTTTCCCATATCTAAGTCCCATATATTACAATCTGGGGTAGGAACATTCCTTTGGCTATAGGAATTTCTAAACAAACTTAGACCATTTAGACTGGTTTTAACATCTTTTGCCCACCTATCTATGTCATATAAACCCTCTCCTACTCTGAAGCAGGGATGAGTTGGGACTATTATCTTAATATGGGTTGCATCACCCATGGACCCTTTTAATTGTTGCAGCAGGTCCTCTCTAACATTTCTTTTTTGATAATCTACCTCTCCTTAAAGTTCAATCCTAGGGGCCATTTTGAACCTAGGGCTCTTTGCTGAGATGAAATTTAGATTTTAAAATGATAATTCTAAGAGATTTTTGAATTTCAAATCGTACTGGAAACCTGAATTTTGCTGTATCAGAGAAGACTTACCCATTCTACAATTCTTTCACAAGGAGCTGAAAATCACTGCAATTCTGTTATTCTCTTGAATGATTTTGGTAAATTATGGCGACTTCAACCTGAAACAGTGAATTATACTACTTCAATCAAATAAATCTTTCACATTGAATTAAACTGAAATGGCCACACATTCTGCAATCAATTCGCGTGCTTCAAATTTGTGGCTTAATGACTCACTGAAACTCATTTTAGTAACTTTGAATCTAGGTCGTAGATTTCAAGCAGCATCTTTTTCATCTGACAGCCATCTTCTATTCCCAGAAATAACTGTTCATATGGGACACGTGTCAGCATGATTTAATCACTTAACTAATAGATGTTGTGCTTCTTCTCCTTAAGAGATTAAGTCTACCATTAGATTCACCTTAACCTATCTAGAATTTATCTCACCTTGAGTTTACTGATTGCGGCTACAATGTCATCACCTGGGACACACGTCAACATGGCTTAATGACTTAATCACTAGATCTTGATCACTTTGCCTTTAAGCCATTAAGTAGACCGTCCAATCCTTTCATACTTTCAACCTTATTAACATGATAACTGCGCTATACAGGACCCACCTTTTATGCCATGCGTCATCATGGCTTAATTGCTTATCCATTAGATCTTGAGAACTTTACCTTCAAGCTGATTAAGCCGACCATCAATCTTTTCTGTAGGTTCTATCCCTTTAATCCTATCTTTACGACCTCATCCAGAACCACTAGGAGACATGGCATCATGACTTAATGGCTTAGATGATAGATGTCAACCAGTTTCTCTTTAACCCATTAAGTGGGCCGTTAGATCTTCTCAAACTTCTCCAACTTTTATCCCATGGTCAGCTTTACCTTTAGTGGAATACATGTCAGCCTCTTGACACGTGTCAGCACCACTTAATGGCTTAAATTATAGATCTACATCTTTGAGATAATCCATTAAGTGGACTATAGGATCAAAAACAAGTTGTCTGTGTTTTACTCATCGCCAGCTCAGGATACCCGGGTCCACCAACTGCCACATGTCTTCACCACTTAATCGCTTAACTGATAGATGTCATGCATCTTTCCTTTAAGCGTTTAAGCCAACCATTAGAGCTTTCTAAACTTTAATCACCTTTATTCTTCCTGCAATAGGACCCACATTACTTCCTTTGACACGCGTCGACACCGCTTAATCGCTTATATGATAGATGATGCGCATCTTGGGATTAAGCTATTAAGTCTACCATTGATTCTTTCAGGATCTGCCCACTGATTAACTGAGAACTTTTATGACCATCAGAACCACTAAAGACATGTGGCATCATGTCTTAATAGCTTACATGATAGATGTCGATTGGTTTGAGATTAAGCTATTAAGCGGGCCATCCGTTTAAAACAAACTTGCTCGATAGATAATAAATTTAATTAAAACATCAACATAATTTGGACTTAGGGAATAATGTAAGACCACGGTGTTAGGACTGAAAACTTTAATAAACATGACCGTTTTAAAATGAACCCATTCAAGACATGATTTAAGTGAAAAAGTAACACAAAATTAGAAGGCATTTCAATGCCTAGGGTTTTTATGACCAAATTTACACTAGGAGACATGAAACAAGGGTTTTTCAGCATTTCCTACTAGGTTGAGGGATAGAACAAAATTTTCAGAGGCATGAGAATAGTTTTAACCATGATTTTAAACCTTTGGATAACATGAATGACAGGAGACTGCAAAATTTTACAAGGCATATTCCATACAAGAAATATTACCAACAGTGGCTCTCTCTGAGGATGCTTAAATGCCAGGTTACAGTAAGAATATAGATATCTAGGGAGGCAGACCACAAACCAGACTAACTGATTACTGGAAACAAACACACAACAGAAAGAAAACACACCTGCACATATAATACATACTACTGTGCATGGAAAAGAAGAGCAAATTGAAGAAATTTTTCAGAAACTGTCCATGCATTGGCAATTCCTGTTCTTCATCATCCAGATTCTTTAGGAAATAAGAATCTTTTCCAAAAATATGAGATATGAGAAAAGGCCCCATCCATAGTGACTCAAAATTTTTGTGCTTGCCTTTGCCTTCAGCCCTGGTATTCCACTGCAATACAAAATCACTAGGCTGAAACTTTCTTTCATCTGCCTTTCTGTCAAAAGGATACTTCATTTTTTGTTGCAATTTGACATTTTCTCTGTGGCTTTCTCTCCTTATTTCATCCAATTCTACCAACTGAACCATTGTTTCTTCCATAGGTTTAGAAACTTCCATTTCTTCATCTTGGATAAACTTATAGATTGGGAGCATATTGTTGACAAGCATTTTTGATTGAATACCATAAACCAGTAGAATCCAGCTATGGCCTCCACTTGATTTCTTAGCAAATTCTCCTATGAAGTCCACTCCCCAGATAGAAAAGGGGGCCTCTGCTACAATAGGGTTCAACAGTAATGCTCCTGAATACTTCATCTTGCTTGAGAATCTTTGGCATGGCTCACATTTCCTGATCACATTGTGAGCATCTTAGAAAAAACAAGGCCAATAGTATCCAGCTCTCAGAATTTTATGAGTTGTGGACCTAGCAGAATAGTCCCCTCCATACATTCCAGCATGCATTTCCTTCATCATCTTCTCTGATTGACCTTTGTCAAGACATAATAGCAGGATTCCATCTCTATTTTTCCAAAACAAGTATCCATGCAACAAAACATATTTCTAAGCTTGTAATATTAAACTCCTCCTTTGGTTATCACTTAGGTTATTTGAACACTTAGCATTTTTTAGAAAATATACAATATTGGCATACCAGGGTTGCATTTCAATACTTGTTAAGAAATTCTCATTTGTATCAACACTATTGACCTGGACCAAATCCAAATTTTCTTCTTTCATCAAATTTTCCAATCCTAGTCCTCTCACCAACTTAGTGATATGGATGTCCAGATCAAACTCTTGAATTTTTTTTATCCACTTGCATCTTTTTCTTGTTACTTCATTCTGAAAAAAAAATGTCCTTGACAGTAGCATGAGGAACATAAGAATTTACCTTTGCACATACCAAATATGGCCTGAAAGCCTTAACTGCTTTTACCAGAGCATAGGCTTGTTTCTCCATCAACTGATAGTTTAACTCTACTGACTGCAATGACTTGCTAAAAAATGCAATGGGATGTTCAAATCCCTCACCATCCTTTTGCAATAGGACTGCTGCAATAGTATGGAATGAAGCAAAATTAAACAAAGAGAAGGGCTTGGTGTAATCAGGGGATACAAGGACTGGCACTTCTTGAATAGCTTGTTTTATTTTTTCAAAAGCTGACTGTGCTTCCTGGTCCCATTCAAACTTTACATTTTTCTGCAGCAATTTGACAATAGGCTTGACTAGCTCTACAAAGTTGGAAATGAATCTCCTAAAAAAATTAATTTTCCTTATAAATTATTGTATTCCCTTTAAGTTCTTGGGAGCAAGTACCTTTTGAATGGCTTCAAATCTTTCAGGATCTATCCTTACTCCCTATTTTGATACTATGTGTCCCAGGAGTTTTCCCTTAGTAACAACAAAGTGACACTTTTTTGGGTTTAAAGACACCCCATATTCCAATGCTTTTATCATCACTTTCTCCAAGTGATTGCAATGATCCTCTGCCCTTTTTGAAAAAGCTGTCAAATCATCTTGGTATACTACCATTAGAACATCTATAAGATCTTTGAAAGCTGCATCCATGGCCCTTTGAAAGGTTGCACCAAAATTTTTCAACCGAAATGGCATACGAGCATACACATAAGTGCCCCAAGGAGTAGTAAATGTTGTTTTGAATTGCTTGTATTCTTTGACCAGCACTTGATTGTACCCTGAGAACCCATCCATCATAGACAAAAAATCACACCCAGTGACTTTATGCAACATAGCCTCCATGTTAGGTAGTCCATAGTTATCCTTCAATGAGGCCACATTCAAATTTCTATATCCCCCGGCCCTTTTTTGTGGATATGTAACTTTAATATTTTTTAATACAAAAGGCACTATTCATAAAAAAAAAAAATTCTGAAATCAACACACAATCTTATGTCCCCATTTTTCTTTCTTATAGGGACTACGTTAGAGACCCATGATGAATGTCTTATTGGCTGAATTATACCTGCATCTCTTAGTTTCATCAATTTTTCCTACATTTTGGTAGCCAACAAGGGATTAATGGGCCTTTGTTTTTGTCTAAATGGTTTAATACCTTCTTTCAAAGGGATATCATGCTGAAATAAGTATTTTCTATAAGCTTTCAAATCCTCATAAGACCATGCAAATACATGCTTATATTTCTTCAACAATTTTATCAAATTCTGTCTCACATTGCTATCCAACGTTTTACCAATATAGACTAATTGGGGAGATGTTTCAGATCCCAAATTAACTTCCTCTAAATCTCCCATCTTGGCATTGGACTTCTGAGTCATATAATTGTCATTTATGTTGAACATGCCTTCCAATTCAACCAACCCTTTGGGAATGTGATTAGTATCCAATTGGATGACCTCTTGATCAAAGATATACTCCTTATTGTCCACAATTGATACTAGAGATTCACAATCAATCTTCTAACCATCATATTGATCTATACACTGGATAAATCTGAGGATATCATCATCATCCTTAAGTACCTACCAATTATGAATATTATCAAGAACTGCAGGCCTACTTTTTATTTCAACCACATACATACCAGTAAGAGTAGAATCATTATTTTTTAGGGCAACATTTTCCAGGAAATCTTCCATTATGTTGTTGGATCTCTTTATCCATAGGATATTGAAAGCATCAAAGAATTCTATCCTATCCCAGACAACATACTTGTAAAATTTTAATCTGTCATCTTTAGCAGCATAATGCTCCCTAATCTGAGATAAATTTAACTGGGAATCCCCATGAACTTTTAAACACTTAATACCATGCTTGATAGCAATATCCATTCCCAAAATTAAGGCTTCATACTCAGCAGTGTTATTTATACATTGAAAAGTCAACAGGAAAGAGTACTTGAATGTGATACCTGATGGGGAAATAAACAAAAATCCTACTCCAGATCCTTCCTTTGAGCATCCTCCATCAAAGTACATTTTCCATAGTCTATCTTGTTGCAACAACAATTAATCCATAATTGGGTAAGTGTTCTTGAACTGTGGCTTGATTTCTTCAACAGTAACATTTTCCATATTAACATTCACACAACAATTCAATTGGTCAAGTAGAACCACCTCCACCATGACAGATGACTGGGGTTCTCTGTACAACTTTACCTCATGTCTATTTAAAGTGATAGTTGCATAGGACAAATCTAACTGCATTTTTCCACCTACTACTTCTGCCCACTACCTTGATAGAAGAATACCATAATATGGTTTATTGTCTACTACCACTATATCCATTTTGTAAGTTGCTTCAGGGAAAGCAACAATTTTCACCTCAATGTCTTTTAGTGTTCCTATCACAGGAACTTCCCTGTTGTCCATAGCATAACAACTTCGAGTAGATGTAGTGACCTAGAGGCCCAATTCCTTCATAACATGATAAGACATCAAATTTGTTGTAGCTCTAGAATAAATCATGCAGTTTTTTACCAAGAAACTATTAACCATTAAGGTGACATAGAATGGGTCAACAGATAATGGTTCTTGAGTGATTATATTTCCAATACAAATATTAGAAAATTATTTGCTTTTTTTCTTTTCCTTTCACTAGTAGACTGTCTTTCCTAGTATCATTTGGTGTCAAAGGTATTCCATCTTGGTTGGGAACATATACATCATCTATCCCTCTTAAAAGTGCCAGATCATCTTGTTTGTGCTCCCTTATTGTCAACATTTCCATGAGTTGGACTGATACTTTCATTTGGGTTAGAGCATGTTTCATGTCAAAAAGAGGCAATTCAGAAGACATATCACTCATCTTTCTCACTTTCTTGGATTTATCATTGGGTATTAATTCCTCTTTTGCTTCTTCATTTTCAACATGATCAGAAGAAGATCCTGCTTGTCTTTCATTCTTTTCACCTTTATTTTCTTTGACATAGGAATCCTTAGTAACTTGGGATGAATCATTTTTGACATAGACAGGGGTAGGTTTACCTTGAGCTGGTTGTACTATTCTATTTCTTAGGTTGTATGCATTTCTTTCTTGATTAATTGCTGCAATAGTCAAAGAACTCTTTTCTTCATCAGTGGGAGTTTTTAAATGAGAATGTGAGTTATCACTTCCCACTGTATTTATAGTTCCTTTTGAAACACTGCCAACTTGATCATTTTGATAGGGTGGATTTTGTGATTGATATTCAAAACAAGAATTATCTTCTATACACAAATTATCAGAAGATGATTTAGTATCAGAAAACCATGGGTATGGTTTCTTTGTTGTGAACATATTTATAGCAGGGCCTTCTTGTTACCTTTCTTTTGTTTGATCAAACAAAGCCTGGGATACTACACACTGATAGGAAGAATGTGGCATATTGCAAGCATCACACCAGGGAGTGTTCTCAACATAGTTGACATTGTTCCTTTTTAGGGGATCTGGGGTTTATTTAGCTTTTGGGTTATCTTGTCCTTTAGGGACTGGCTTACAATTGCACCAATTTGTTGTATATGGATAATCTCTGAGGTTGGGTTGTTTGTCAAACCTTTGATTAGTGTATTTACTATCACGGTACCCTCCTCTATCATTTTTATCCATTTTGGCAGAAAGGTCTTTCACTGCACTCACCAGTTTATCCACTATATCATCTTCTTTGACATTTTTGTTGGCTAACCCCTTTTCCTTCCAAAGTTTATTGTCTTCCCTCTTTCCCAGTTTTCTTGATGCTCTCCTATTACTCTCAATGTCAATTTCTATTTTATAAGAATCCCTTAAGGTTTTAGGGTTTTTATGTATGAGTAAATAGGATATTTTGCCATCAACAACATTGATATAAGTGGTAAGGCATACTTCCTCATCTAACCTCAAGACTTGGAAAAGTTTATTCATGGCCTTTTGGAATCTACTGTTAAAATCAACCATGCTCTCATTAGGGAATTTTCTGATGTTATTGAATTCATTTAACATATATACAGAATTGACATGCTCTCTATACTATTCCCTAAAAGACTTTACAAATTCATCCCAAGAAGCAATACTATCATTAGTTAAATTTTTGAACCAATCCCTAGCATCTTCTATTAATGACTGAACAAAAAGTTTCATAATAACATCCTCATTTTCAATCTCAAATTCAATTATCTTATCACTAAAATATTTTAGATGCTCTTCACAAGTAACAACATTATTTCCAGTGAACTTGGGGATTTTATCTCTTACCTCATTGGGGATCACATTAGGGTGACCAGGAATACCTTCAAAAAAGAGCTCTATATCTGTTCATGTGGACAGGCCTTCTTTGGAAATTTAAAAGTACATTATTACCACTTGGTCCAGTAGCTCCTCCTTGATTTTGAATGGGTGGAGGAACACTTTGATTAAGGTTGGTGGTTTGAATGCTTGGGCCAAGACCACCAGGCTGAGCACTTGCACTTGGGCCAAAATTTTTAACATTTGAATTCAAACTAGAAGATTGCACTTTAGTATTAGCCCCTTGATTATTTAGGATCAGGCCAATAGATTGCCTTTGTGGCTATGTTTCATGATTAACTGGCATAGAGATACTTGCAGAAGTATTAGTAGTAGCATGTAGAAAGGCTATCTTCATTCTCATATCTGCTATAGCAGCTTCTAATTCTAACTTCTCCAGTTGCTTGGCCAAATCCTCTTTGGCTTTTCTAGCTCATTCCAATTCAAGATCAACTTGAGATTCTCCTATAGGGATGGTCAAGTTTTTCTTAGGCTCCTCTATAGTCACACCAACAACCTTTTGTTTACCTTTGTTAAGAGCCTCCTTTGTATTTGTCTTAAGCCTTGCATTATACTCAATCTCATATTGGAACAGTTGCCTGATGACAGGCCCTTCTTTCTCAAATTCATCCTTTTCAGGATTTGAGATTTTATCTGGAGCTTTGTTTCTTAAATCATCAAGGTCACCAAAAAATTCTGGATTCAAACCTTTAACTTCTTGACTTAGGCTTTTAGCCTTAAGGTCATTCCTTCTGGTCTTAGCTAAGAGCTCTTCTCTTTCCGCTAGTAAGTCATATATCTTTTGTCCATGTTTCTTCTCTGATTCAGCTATTTCCTTTTCTTATTCTTTCTTTCTCCTTCTTAAAGCCATAATCTCATCTTGCAACTTATCAGAATCATATGAAGTCATTTCAGCAGAAGAGGTCTCTTTTGGTGGAGAAATATTTTCTTCTACAGGAAAAAAACCTATATCAATATTTTCTCCATCCCTGAAGAGATCAAAATTTGCGTTATCTCTATAAGTGTCAGTTGGTCCCATGGGTCCTACATCTTCAGATGAAGATGACTTTCTCTCTTCAACGAGAGTCTCCATCCTCCCTTTAGAGGTATGGTGGGAATCATGTTTAGATGTAACTCTTTTGGACCATTGTTTCCTTTGAGGTGTATGGAGCTCCTCTCCAACATCCTCTTCAGGATTTTATTTAAAATATGATCTAGTATTCCTTTGTCGACCCATCTTTTAGAAGAGACAAATATTTTCAAAATATTTAATGTGCAACACTGGAGTACACAGAGGTTAGAGTCGCCACCTCTTTTCAGAGGAGAAATATATATAAAGTTTGAGTACTTTATCCTGACTTAGGTTCTCTCTTCTAGAAATAAGTCAAAATTAAAATTAAAAAAAAATTTTCTTGGTAATTCCTCACCTGGAAATCTTAATAAAATTCTCCTTCACTATTCATATTACTAGAAATCAACTTTGTAACTTTCCTTGAGAAATGTACATTGTATTAAGCTAGAAATTTTGCAATCACTAGTCACTCTATCTGAGAAAAGATTCGTATCATTTTCAAGATCAAAAATTTCAAATAGTGTGAGATGGAAGATAAAAAGAATAGACTTTCCTTTATGACTATGAGGAAAAATAGACTAATTCTCAATATTGCAAAGACAAACTCTTTCATGAACATGATTCTTAGAACATTACAATTCCCCAGTAGAGTTGCCAATTCTTAGCTCTTTTTCTTGCAGGATCGGTATATAGGAGTGATTGCTAGACTCTTTAGTTCCCAATATAGATTCTCACAGGGAAAAGGCTAATTAACAATGATGAAAATCCTTCTACACTTTGGGCTCCACATACCCAGGTGGTTGCACCTTCAACAAAGTACTATTTTTTAGCAAGTCTGACAGTGGATTAAGGATTCATTATCCTTCTTCTTTTTAAGCCACTTGGATTAGGAAGGCTTACCTATGGATTCTCTCTTCAAGGAATCACTAAGATGAATTACACTAAATACAATTATCTAGACATGTATTTCAGATGATAGGAATATAAAGATTGATTAATATTTGATTGATGATAACAACCACTTATAAGAATTTGACCAATGCCTAATCATGGTCCATAGAGCCAGAATAAAACATACATACACCAGGGATTATTAGTTTAAATACAAATAAAACCTCAGATAGAATTCCTTACAAACTATCTTCTCACCCTTAGACCCCTGTATCAAATTCATGCATAAACCCTAAACCTCTGTAATTATTTGCAAGGTTTAAACCCTCCTTGAAAGCAACTCACAAATAATGACATAGTTACCTTATAACCAGTACATTTAAGATGCCTTACAAATTAAACATACAAGAGCTAATTGTAAATGCAAAAGAGACATCACTAGTATCAAAATGGAGATTCCATTGTAATTTTATTGATAAAATCCTGATCTCAATACATTCAAATTGATTCGAAACCAAATCCTAGACACAATTTAGAAGTCTGCTCCACAGTCTTATTTTAACCATCCATTTCAAAATGTTACTGTTGGTAAATAGATTGTTCTTTTCAATTTAACTCTCAAATGCCCAAATCTGTGAGAAACAATTTGATACCAACAGTTGGATAATCTATCACTAGATTGATAGATTTCCTCTGAATTGGATGGTACAGCTCCCTTATGTGAATAATGTTTGATGAAATTTAGTCTTTCCTAACCTAACAGGGGTATGCTCTTAACCTGAGAGGAGGAGAGGTAAACCAAGCTAAATCTAGATAGAAAATAGCTCAGGCGAAGTAATTACAACTCTGAATCTAACCAATTCTGAGACTCTATCGATCAGATTAATTTCCCAAAACTGGTGATGCATAGGCTAATACTAAAATGCAAATGCTAGACTGAAAGCTAACAATGTGATGATATGAGTCAATCCGTATTATAAGAACATTCCCAAAACTTAGAGAACCAACCAATTTTCCCCTAAATTAATCGTATCAAATCATAATACAAAACTTTGGCTCAAATACAGATTACGAGTCTAACTCAAATGAGATGTTCAAATTCAACAGAAAGATAAATGAGATGTAATGGAACAGTTAAAGAAATGGCATTCCGACATACACAATTGAATCAGCAAAGATGATATATTCTTCACACCAAAATTTAGCCGACCCTTGTATTGATTTTTGGATTCATACATATAGAGTTCCAAATTGAACCATTACAAAAAGAAGTAACCGAAACGGTTCAACTTCCCAACTAGAAAATGATAACTAAAGGTCTATCCGTTACAAAATCTTGACAAAAATAGCACAAGAAGAGAATACATTTATGTTTCGGCTTCCTTCTCCTTAGCTAATTTAGCCCTATAGGCTATCACAGCAGTGATGACCTGGATGATCTCTTCATGTTTGTTGACGTGGACGTTGGTGTAACGAACGAGCCATCTAGAATTCTCTTTGGCTAGAGTCTTGATTGCTTCTGACTGGTCTATTAGTTCTTCCATAGCCTTAAAGATGCATCCACTCAATTGCTAGAGTTCTGCCACCTTGTCTAAATGAGTTGAAGACAGCTCTGCCAAATTATGCAAGTAGTCTGTGAATGACTTCTTCATGTTGGCCACTCCAACTATTTCTTTTCCCTCACCACTAGTTTGCGACTCCACATGAAGTCCTAGCAGGAGTTTATAATTTTTACTCTGCTCCTCCTGCACCTTAACATCTATTTGTTGTAGCCCTGTCTCAGCCTGAATAATCATCTTGATTTTGAATTCCAGACTTTGGAGCCATTAGGTCAAGGGCTCATCACCCTTCTGTAGGATCTTAGCTTTTAGGGCCTCCTTAGTCTTCATCTTTACCGCCACATGCAACATAACTATGCATTCTTGACATCTCACTCTCTCTGTAGTGAGAGTCTGTAAATTATTCTCAATGTTGCTTTTCTCCATTTATAGCCTTAGAAAAACATTACCTAACTACTCAATGATCACTAGACCTTCTGACTTGAGCCTCTTAATCCATCTCTTACCAATCTGTCCGTAATGCCGATCTTCTTGCAACTTAGCATGGATGGCCTGGTTCTCAATAGTACTAGGATCAAAGGAAGTTTGAGTACTAGGAGCGCTCACTATAGGAGTTAAGAGCTATCTAATGAACTCAGTCAACTGAGCCACTTCTGCTTTAAGCTAAATTTTGGAAGTCTTGAGATCTTCCAACTCCTCTTCTATTACTACATTGGTGGACTTCCACCAATCCACTTTAGTGTCATGCCAAGCTAAGCCCATATCGAATGATTGCAACTAAAAATTAGAAGCCGATAGATCTTCGAGCCTGCCTTCTTTGGTAGGCTTGGCTACTTCCATGGTGAAGTGCCCTGTTTTAGGATCACGACCCAGAGTAGACATAGTCTTTGCATTCTTCGATTTGCTTGTGCTAGCCTTGGGCTGGAAAGCCCATGATAGGGTGTCTTTGATGGGAACTGCTTCTTCTACCCTATTCCTCTTATGCTCTGGAGTATTTTCTATCCATGATTCTACGCTAGTGACCTTGTTGGCAGAGACCAACTCTTTGATGAATAGCTTTCTAATAAGTGGAGGAGTAGCTTTGGGATGAGAGGCGAATGGTTTCACTAAATTAGGCGAGGAGGAGATCAATTTCACAACTTGAGTAACCTCCTGTTGCTCCCCACCTCTCTTATAAGATTCTGCAGAAGTACTAGGGCTATCCTCCCCAACTTTGACTATAATAGGGGACATCCTCTTTGGATTTTATCAAGTTGAAGTCCTGGCTGAAACATCTATAGCAGTGGCAATAATTGGCTGCTCAGACTCTATAGCTTTAGGAGGCTCATTTGTAGACTCGACTTGATTTGCCGGGTTGGCCTCTTCTCTGACTCTGACATCTGGAAGGGGACCTTCTCCACAAGTCTTCTCTAAGAGAGAGGATTTTTTAGGAGGTTCATCTCCTCCCCCCGATGGTTGAATTAATCCCTGTGGAACTGGAAAGATTGCTGCAGAGGAAGAGGTTGCAACACCCGTAGTTGTTTTCACAGGAGTTCGCTGAGTGGGAGGTTTCCTTTGTGACCTTTTCTTTTGGCTTTCCGTCCACTCAACCCACTGAGTTGTTCTTTTGAAAATACCCGCCATTAGGGTCTGCAAGTCACTTACCACCTGGTCCAGCATTGGCTCTGAATTGATAGGGGTGGAATTTATTTTCTCCAAGTAGGTATCATCATACAGATGATTACCATCATCTTCTATCCCTTCTACTGCGATGTTAACATTGAAATTTTTGATTTGTTCAATGGTTAACCGGGTGTAGAACCTTTCCCTGCTCTCCAAGTCATCTTTGCAATTGGCCCAATAGTCTACAATATCAGGTACATGATGAATAGCCCAACTCATTTGCAAGACATCTCTGGCGTAATCAACAGGATCATACTGCGGTCTCAGAATGTCATATGTTGCCAGAGAGAACTTCTTCGAGAATGTTTTAAGGACATTCTTTGCCTCTGATCGGGACACACAACTGTAAGCTCCGATGACCATCAAGAACTCATAGCCTTTCTTCTTTTCCTCTGAGAAAATCAGGTTCACCTGGAGTGCTTGCCTCATTACTTTGATTAGCATGATCATGTCTATAGGGTATCTGGTCAGCTTCAAAGGAAAGTCGTCAAAACCTGCAAGATGAAGATATGAGAAATATCCAAACTAAATAAAATAACATCCAAATTGGCTTATAAAAACCATGACTTCAGGAGAAAATCTGCTCTCTGGACAACCCTGTAGCTCCCTGCATAGTCTCATTGTAAAGGCATCATTAACCGTGAGATAATCCGCATAGCTATTTTGTAGTTGTAAAGAAGGGAAAAACTCATAGATTTTCACATCATCTGGGAATTCTTCTAATCTAGGAAGCCCAAGCCAGATTTGAATCATGGATAAAATATATATTAGGACAGAAGACATGTAAAATTCATTCTAAAATTTGGCCCTATTGAGGGTGTCCAAGAGATTCTCGCTTACCATCAACACCCAATCAATGAAATGATGCTGAGAATAGATTATCTGAACAAAGAAGAAATGTTGTTCAATGAAATTAAAAGCTTCACTCTCACCTCTAATCCTATGGAGTAATACCACGATGTCCACTATCTCAGGCTTTAGATTTGTGCCAAATAATGTTTTGGGCAACTTGCCCTTAGCACTCTTGGGTTCTTTAAACCATGACTTCATAATCTCTCTTTTCTAGACTGGTCTCTTTGCTGAATATTCAGAAACTGCCCAACTATAAGTCATCTCAGAGTATTCCGCCTGCTCTGGAATGCAGAGAGAATTATAAATAGATTCTCTATCAATGGAGAGGAGCACCATGTTGTCTGGCAGGAGAATTTGCTTGGTGTCCAGGTTGTATCAGGCTATACATTCCCAGACCAACTCAGGAGCCTGAATGGCTACAGGAAAACCAATGGATTTGACTAACCCACTCTCCTTTAGCTTCTCAGTGATAGGATGGATTTTCTCTGCTCCCAGTCTATTATGGAGATTCTGCATGTTGAAGAATTTCAGCGAGGTATCTAAGATTTTATGCCACTCAGAGGTAATACTATTCAATCCATCGAATCCTACAAATCTGGAATCCATGTGAGTGTGATTCACTTTGAAGATTCAAATTTCTCTTTGGAAAATAGGAACAAAGAGTGACTAGTCTTAGCTACTTCAAATTGAAATGATTTGGTGAACAATGGTGATTCCAGTTCAAGGTCTTCAACTGATTATATACTTTTTTTTTGAATTCTTACCGTTTAATGGCCGAATTCCCTTGTCACACAAATGAGAAGACCTTTACATTAATGAATAAGTTTGTTACAAAGTAAAACAACCTTATTCATATTAATTACTTTGCTTTTAAGGACATTAGAAAACTTTTTTTTTTTTACTTTAGTAACCGCAACGGTAACTTTCCTAAAGCGGCGGAGAATTACTTTTCTGCTTCTCCTTTGAGCGAAAAAATGCCTTTGGAGTGCTCTCTATCTTAAAATCTGCCAAAGGAGAATTCTGGCCTATAGGGAAGCCAAAGTGATATATATTGATTCCATTGGCCTTCTTATGTGTCAGCTCTCTTATGGAATGGATTATTCTTTTAAATTTCTTCACATTGATAGCTTGGCGGAAAATGCATCTCGTGGGTCAAAACTCGCTGGTAGGAGCAGTGGAGAAGCCATTTTCCACTTTTCTTCCCATGATGAATTTCATGAAATCTCCTCTATTTGATTGTTTCTTATAGGTTCAACATGAGTGCTCAAGGCTTTCTTGTTCCTGACTTCCTCATTTTCCATCTTTATTTATCTCTGGTATTCTTAAGTCTGTCAATTGCTGAAAGCACACCCTGTATGTCATTTTCCGCCATGGAGAAGCCAAAACTTGATTTCTCGCCAATGTTGAAACTTGAATATATGAGGCAAAGTATTTTATCTGCTTGTAATTTTAAAGCTAGAAACTTTAAAATGCAGCCTTTACCGGATTAGGGATTTAACCTACCCGATAAAACATGATTTTTGGACTCGGAATCCCTCCTGGCTTAGGAAAGAGAAGTCAAATTAGGGAAATCTGATAAAGGCCTTCTACCTACAGTGGACTTCTAGACTTAGACTCTAGACTTGTATGAGACTTCTACAAACACTACTACACACAAAACATCCATTTTTGTCTTGAGATATAAAGACCAAAAGTGGGGCAACAGTTACAAAATGCTATATAGCTAGCACTAGTCACCTTGGAATCCTTAAAGATCAAGGATGCAACAAGCTTCGGATGACTAGGCTAAAAGACAAAGTTTAAGAATACAATAGGACAAAATGACAAGTGGATAGAAGAACCACTTTTGTTACAAGATATTCTAACTAATTGTTTGTCCTATGACCACATGGTGATTGCATTTGCCTTGTACTTTCTAGGGATCTTCTATTTGGAACTCATTGCCTCTGATGTTGGTGATGCATGATATCCATTTTCAACTACATCAACTACTCTGTTGTGCTTCCTCATCCACCTGCATATCCTCTCCTTCACCTAGATTAGTTATTGTATACCTATCCTTCCAGGAAGTATAGACCTCATCACTCGACCAAATGAAGCCAAGCACTTCATCTTTCCTACTGTTGATCTCCTTCCAAGTGACATGTGATTTCTCTATCTCATCTGTCTAGAATGCAAAAAATGATCTGGCCTTGCCCACTATCGCAATGGTCTGAGCAAAAAGTAGGGTACTCTCCAAAGTTAGTATACTATTAGTTCTAGTTGCTAATGGTTCATTCATTTGTTGGTACCATAAACCCTTATCTTTGATGTTCCCATTCTTCCTAAAGAGGTTTGGGAACATTTCATATTTATCCTGTGAATATTCCCTTTTCAAAGTCAACACCTTTCTCATGACCATGTCTCTCTTGATATCCATATCCAAAAGTAATTTGACACATTTGTGGGTGCCAGTCAGGACTATGTCAACATCATTAATTTTCTTGCAAGAGGTGTGAAAGAATTTTAAATCTTTTATTTTCCCTTTCCACTTGCTCACCAACTGATCCAGATTGCCATTGTTATCATGATATTCATTCATAATATTGGCAATCTTCTTACCTTGAGCATATATAGAAGTGGGTACTACTTCATGAGTACAATGCATAAGAGAACTATGTATTTTATCTGCATACCTCTACTTTACCCATGCTTTTTCTTCTTTGAAGGTCGTAGACTGCTCTACCCATTCCTTTTTCTTCCTTTCTAGTTCTGCTCTTGCAGCTTTCAGCATGGCCCTTTCCTGTTCTAGCTCTTCTAAGGTGGTGTAAGTAGATGGTGCAGGGGAAGGGGGTAGGTGTTGATGGGGCTTGATGAGGAATTTAGGTGGGATCCCTGTGTAATCCTCTTCTGAGGAATTATTCATAATGTTTGCCTCCCCTCCAGGAATGAAATCCTCTCATCCTTCTACAGGGATTTAACCCTTTCATCATTATATGCTTTCAGGATGAATTCATACTTTTGGTTTAGGCTATTATAAGCATCTTTCTCCTTTTCAACTACCTTCAAACTCAAATTAGCAGTCTAAAAAGAAAGGTTAGCTACCTCAATACCTGAGGTATCAGAAACTCTTTTGACAATGAGGCTGCCTATTTCCTCAGATTGGTCATCTTCATTCAATCTCCTTTTATCCTTCTTCTTCAAAGACCAAATTTCTAGAGCTGCATGATCTTCACTAAACTAGGCACCAATTGATGCTCTAGTAGTGCTCAATGGTTTTGTCACCTTCCTATGAACATCAAAACTATGGCGTCAGCCAAATCCCATTGGGGTAAAATGAGGACTCATTTCTTTTTTACCAACTCCCTACCCTCTTCAGGGGTGATTTTGTCAAATTTAAACATTATCTCTTGCTTGATCTCCTTTTCAATATCATCTTTGGTATGATTTGGTTGGGCTTCTTGCAACCTCTGGCACTTATCTATGAACTCATCAATATGATTTCTCCATAGAAACTAAATAAAGGCTCTAGCTTTAGCAAAATTGTCATCTGAAAGGAATTCTTCACTAGCCTATTTGGTTATAGGGTCTAGCTCCTTACCTGGAAACTCTGCCATTGTGAGATCCAAATTCATATGCCTAGGTGCCTCTGGCACTCCTTCTTGTAACTCTTGAGAAGTAACAAAAACTTTTCCTGTGTTCCCCAATTGTACCAATTTCTTCGCAATAGCTTGGTCATCCATATGTATAGGGGACTGGGAAGGAGAGTATAATTCACTCTCTTGCTATTTTCCTTCTACTTTTTATTTCTTGGGAGATGGAAAATTTTGGGTACTGGCATTTGCCAGCCTTTTTCCTTTCTGATCAGAAGTCTTGTCAATTTTGGGCATGATGGTGCCATACCCTCTTCTCTTGTAGACTACATAATTCCCTGGTGGGACTACCCTACCTTGGGAAAGTTTTCTCAAGATGGCCTTAGCCTTTTCTAGTTCAGCTTCCATTATTTTTTGTTTCTTCTCACTGAGAACCTGCATAATACCTTCAAACAATGTCATCAAGGACTCAATCTTTTTAGGCCAGGGAAAAAATTCCTTCAAAGGGTCATAGGATCTATCAAAATTGAGAACAAAGTCAATGAATTTTTGTACATAAGCCACTTTTCCTTCCTCACCTCCTTGTCACACAGATCAAAAATATTTCTAAGAATACCCTCAAGGAAATTAAATTCATTCTCTAATGTCAAGCACTTGGTTCTCTTTCTGAACATGCCCATTATGAAATCTTCATTGTCTGCACACCTAGATATAGATGTTGCTAGATGGTTGAGTTCAAAATACTTGTCTAACTATGTCCACCCAGGCTTTGTGATGATGAAATGATGGGCTCTTGTAAGGGTAGGGAAGATACTTCACTTTATTTTTCTTGTTAGGGCTTCTTCCTGTAATCCACCCAATTGTCTCATAATCTCTGTAATACCAATCTTTAAAGGCACTCTATAGGGTAGAACATTGTGGGTTCCCCAGAATCCATAAACCCTTATTACTGTAGAAATAGGGTATAAGATCAAATCTCCCCAATTGTGGGCAATTTTCAAGTCCAGGGTAAAATCCACAGGTCTCAATAATTTCATCATATCTGTATGGATATTTGCATTCTGTCTTGATAATAATGATTTAAGCCTAGTGGCAAAGACCCTGTCAAAGTATACATAATTGGATTCTTTTCTATCCCATGATAGATCAACACTCCACATTTGAACAGGCAAATCCTCATCACCTTGGAACTTAGTTAGATCCATCTTCTCCTCAAAGAATTCAGCACTATTGAACAAAAAACATGTGCATCATAAGAGAATACCACCCCATTGGTTTGACTATGTTACTATCTTGGATACCTATTAGACCTTCATGCATTTGTTGGGCAATGTAAGAAGCATAGTCAAAAACTACTGATAGGTGGGGATGTAGAATCTGAACCACCATGAGCATCATATGAACATGCATTGTTGTTTCTTCATCCTCTCCTAAAACCAGGCATAGGGCACTATACATTTTCTTTGCCTTACCATTGAAATAGTCCAACTTAAATGGCTCTAGTGTGTTAGGTCCTACTACAATCAAATCCCCTATTTTGTTAAAGTATCCTTTCAGGTCCTCATTTATGTAGTATTCCCTCTAGGTCTGGTATACTTCTTTAAAGTAGTTGAAGTCAATATCATCCATTTGTACTAAGGTATCACTTAACTTGAAAATTCTTCTGATTTCATCAGCTTTGACAGTCAAGACCACATTTCCCTATGTATCCCTAACAACCCTAGATACTCTGTCATAAGTGTTGGCTATCAGGGTGAACAAATCTATATCCATGAACACCCTGGGTACTATCAATTTTCCCATTTCTAAGTCCCATATATTACAATCTGGGGTAGGAGCATTCCTTTGGCTATAGGAAGTTCTAAACAGACTTAGACCATTTAGACTGGTTTTAACATCTTTGTCCCACCTACCTATGTCATATAAACCTTCTCCTACTCTGAAGCGGGGATGAGTTGGGAATATTCTCTTAATCTGGGTTGCATCACCTATGGACCCTTTTAATTGTTGCAGCAGGTCCTCTTTAACATTTCTTTTTTGATAATCTACCTCTCCTAAAAGTTCAATCCTAGGGGCCATTTTGAACCTAGGGCTTTTTGTTGAGATGTCATTCAAAATTTAAAATGATAATTCTAAGAGCTTTTCAAATTTCAAATCTTACGGGAAACCTGAATTTTGCTGTATCAGAGAAGACTTACCTATTCTACAATTTTGTCGCAAGGAACTGAAAATCAATGCAATTCCGTTCTTCTCTTGAATGATTTTGGCAAATTATGGTTACTTTAAGCTGAAGAAATGAATTATACTACTTCAATCAAATAAATCTTTTTCTTTGAATTTAACTAAAATGACCACACATTCTACAATCAATTCGCCTGCTTCAAATTCGTGGCTTAACGGCTCACTGAAACTCATTTTATTAACTTTGAATCTGGGCCATAGATTTCAAGAAGCGTCTTTTTCATCTGATGACCCTATTCTATTCCCAGAAACAACTATTCATATGGGACACGTGTCAGCATGACTTAATCACTTAAATGATAGATGTCGTGCTTCTTCTCCTTACGCGATTAAGTCTACCATTAGATTCACCTTAACCTATCTGGAAGTTATCTCACCTTGAGTTTATTGACTAAGGCTACAACATTATCACCTGGGACACACGTCAATACAGCTTAATAGCTTAATCACTAGCTCTTGATCACTTTTGCTTTAAACCATTAAGCACACTGTCTGATCCTTTCATACTTGCAACCTTATTAACATGATAATTGCACTATACAAGACCCACCTTTTATGCCATGCATCATCACAACCTAATTGCTTATCCATTAGATCTTGATCACTTTACCTTCAAGCGATTAAGCCTACCGTCGATCTTTTCTGTAGGTGTTGTTCCTTTAATCCTATCTTTACTACCTCAGTTGGACCCACTAGGACACATGGCTTCATGGCTTAATGGCTTAGATGATAGATGTCGATCAGTTTCTCTTTAAGCCATTAAGTGGGCCGTTATATCTTCTCAAACTTATCCAACTTTTATCTCGAGGTCAGCTTTACCTTTAGTGGAATACATGTCAGCCTCTTGACACGTGTCAGAACCGCTTAATGGCTTAGATGATAGATCTCATGCATCTTTGAGATAAGCCATTAAGAAGACCGTAGGATCAGAAACAAGTTGTCTGTGTTTTACTCATCGCTAGCTCTGAATACCCGTGTCCACCAAATTCCACATTTCTTCACCACTTTATCGCTTAACTGATAGATGTTGTGCATCTTGCCTTTGAGTGATTATGCCAACCGTTAGATCTTTCTGAACTTTAATCACCTTTATGCTGCCTACCATAGGACCCACATTACTTCCTTTGACATGCATCGACACCGCTTAATCGCTTATATGATAGATGATGCGCATCTTGGGATTAAGCTATTAAGTCTATCATTGATTCTTTCACGATTTGCCCACTGATTAACTTAGAACTTTTACAACCATCAGACCCACCAAAGACACATGGCATCATGGCTTAATCACTTACATGATAGATGTTGATTGGTTTGACATTAAGCTATTAAGTGGGCCATCTGATTAAAACAAACTTGCTCGACAGATAATAACTTTAATGAAAACATCAACAAACTTTGGACTTAGGGAATAATGTAAGACCACGATGTTACGACTAACAACTTTAATAAACATGACCATTTTAAAATGAACCCATTCGAGACATGATTTAAGTGAAAAAGTAACACAAAATTAGAAGACATTTCAATGCCTAGGGTTTTTATGACCAAATTTACACTAGGAGACATGAAACAAGGGTTTTTCAGCATTTCCAACTAGGTTGAGGGCTAGAACAAAATTTTCAGAGGCATCAAAATAGTTTTAACCATGATTTTAAACCTTTGGATAACATGAATGATAGGAGACTGCAAAATTTTACAAGGCATATTCCAAATAGGAAATATTACCAATACCTAGTACTACTTTTTCAGAGAGAAACTTGTTTATACCATAAGTATAAACATCTTCCATGTTGTGTACTTCAATCTCCAATTGACCCTTAATTTCTTTTTTCAACAGTTCGACATCTTCCTCTACTACCTTTAACAACTTTTTAAATTTTTCCTTCAAGCTATTAAAATCATAAGTGAACTTGGTAATCTCTCTGGTTACCTTATCCATCTAGATGAAGAAGGCCTTTGATATGGACCTGTCCTTGTGAACTTGATCGAGGAATTTTTGATTGTCTGGAGACTTGACATCTAAGTCAAATGGAATTATCGACAATGGTTGAGGTACATGATTGTGAAGTTGTTGAATATATTTGGCCATTTCACAAAGGGCATTCTTCAATCTCATCTTGTCTTCTGCATCCTTCTGTACATGATGGTTGATTTTCTTATTCACTAAGTTCAAAATCTTCAAGTCAGTGGCCCTGGTAGACTTTCCCAAATCTATCTTTTCCACATGAAAGTCCCGCTCTTTGACCTCATCACTAGCTTTATCAAAATTTGGCTTGAAAATTTCTGCCAGCCAGTGACCTATTTTAGCATCTGCATCAACCATTTCTTCCACATTTGGTTTCTTGGATCATGGAGTTTTTCCAAGATATTTTCTGACTAAGTCTCCAACAGGGGCCGAGATAGGAACAATGTTCCTCTTCTTGTTCGCTGCTAACTCCAGCTAGTTTGGGGTCATTGGTGTAGAAGCATTTGTAGGAGTGTTTAATACTGATAGGTCTTGTTGACTTTCTCTTGCTGATTGAGTCTTTGAAGGACTGACTGGGTTTTTGTCTATTTTAGGTTTCTTTTCATGTTGTGAATCACTTCCTTTTGTCTCCAGGTCAATCACAATGCAGGGGACTGTATCTATCTTTTCTTTCATTTTTATCTTAGATCTTGTAGTCCTTTTAGATTGTAGGAATTGACTTCTCCTCTTCAAGATGGGCTTTTGTTCCAGTTTTAGATTCACCTAGAAGAAGCAATTTCTCAGTTTCCTTAGTAAGGGAAGGGGAAGTTGTGAGTTTTGAAATTCTTGTACTTTTCCTAGTTATTGAACTAGAAGTCTCTTGCTTCTTATTCTTGCTCATTTCTTTCAACCATTTATCTGCCCTTTTGAACACTTCTTTAGAAAGGGCATTCAGATCCTCCACTTCTTCTCTTACCCATTCTACTTTTCTAGCCAGTACATCATTATTATACTCCATGTATCCAAGTTCTGTCACATCTTCCTTATCATCAGTGCCAAATCCTTTAATGTTAAAAGGTAGCCATAAGGTAACAATCTGACTCAATGTAAACATGGAGTGTAGTCTCTTTTCAACCTTGAACTCATCTATACAATCCGCCCAAAAATATTCTAATTTTGGTTGATGTAGAAATGTGGCATCCACTTTGAAATGATTTGCCACAAATTTCTTTCTATCAAAGTAGCTTCACCTTTGATAAGAATGAATATTAATTTCCTTTAGTTCTGCATCTGGGGAAGACATAGCATGTGTCAATCTAAAAAGGTAATGCCCTAGATTAATAGGAAAGAAAGAACCTACTCCTCTCTTAGGTAAGAACTTCACTCCTACTTAGAGTATTTGCCTTCATATTTCTAAAAGAATATATTTATCCAAGCAATATTGTGGGAGCTTCATGGGTTCACCACTGAAACCTCCTACGCTCAAGTAACAGAAAGTGGGGAATCGAACAAAGAAGTTGTCATAGATTTTAATCAATTCCATAGCCTCTTTGGACATTCTATATTTTACCCTTCCTCTTAGCTCGAAAACAATCTTGGCTAGGAATGTATCTTGTACCCTTTGGAAATTTCCTAGATTTCTCTTCTTCTGCAAATAACAATAATATTCATAAATCATCATATCATCTCTCCATGGTTCATGGGGAAAACCCTCCCAATTCCTACTAATGGCTAAAACATAAAACAGATATGAAGACAAATAGAAATTGGATGCCTCTGCAGATTGGGAAAACTTTTCATCAAGTCTTTCTACTATTATCTCAGCCCAGTCAACATATTTTCCTTCACTCAGAATGGCTTGGATGAAAATATACATCCAGTCCTCGCACATGATATCATTAGGTTTACCCTTTAATCTATTTAACATGACTACAATGTCACGTACCTCTCTTATCAAATGATATTTTTTAAGAGGTTTTGGTAACCTAGAACCTCCTCTCTCGACTTTCAATAGCTAGTCTCTGGCTATGTTGTTACTATAATCTTTTAAATTAAGGTGAAATTCCTTTTTAGCCTTCTCAAAGTCACAGCTGACATAGGTTTTTGTAGGAGGGATTCTCAGAGCATCCATGAATACCTATCTGTTGATGGACACTAACAGTTATCCAGAAGGAAGAAAAATACAGTTGTCAATCTTGTCGTACCTATTTCTGCATTCCATTACCAACTCAGGGCACAAAGTCACTTTAGGAAAACCAGCAGCCTCCTGTAGTCCACTTTCTACAATCTTGGCTGAAAGGGTTCCTACCTCTGTACTTTTCAATCTAACAATATCTGCTATGTCTTCATTTACAAGAACTGTATCTCGTATCTCTGACAAACAACTACTTATAGGAGAAAACTTGTTCTCCTTTACAAACCTGGCTTGAGACACCGACTCACTAGGACTATTCATAGTGACTTTTAAACAAATCACTTTAAGAAAACGAGATGGAAAAGATTGGAATTTCCTTTCTTACAACATATAATTCTTAAAATCAGAAAGGAAAAAGAGGAAGATTTCTTGAAACTCACTAGTGTTGTCTTTTTTTGCTTCTGGGTAAAAATTTCAATGTGCTTCAATTTTGAATGTGCTTCCAATGGTTGTTTGAAAAAAGGAAAGTCAATAAGAGAAGATTTAATACATACATCTAAGTTACCCTTTTTTGGTAATCATGATTACTTACCATGAATTAATAATTTCCGCCGTCATTCGCTGGCCACGTCCAATTGTATTTATTTCATCTTCGAGCAAGCTATACTTTTGCTGAGAAGGACTTTACTTCCCATCTTTTCAAAAACTGATCTCATAAAGGAAAGTGAGATCCGACATGTGCCACAAATATTTGATCATTATTTCATTTCATATTTTGAACCTTGAACAGTGAATCACGAAGTTTGAAGTTCATAATCCCATATGCCTCAGTCATGTATTGATAAAATTATAGATGAGACAGACTAATGCATGGCGCATGGAAGATATTGAATTATGAACCAAAAAGAAGAAGTTCAAAGTTCAAGATTACAAAAAACACTGATGCCAAAATGCGAAAAGATGCGGGTTGAGCATGCAAAGAGACAAGTACATTTTGGAAAAGTGAGCCTTGAACATTTAACCATGAAGTTCAAGATTCAATATTCGATATTATAAAGACACACAAATGCACGAGTTATGAAACTTGGCTGACTGAAAGGATTGCATATGGATTGTAAAGTGGAAAATGGGAAATTGAACTTTGAACTTTGAACCATGAGGTTCAAGATTCAAGATTCAATATGCACTTTGACATAATACATGTTACTTAGAAAAATTTAAGATAAGGCTTTCTGACCTGCAATAGGTGGCTCCGACTGGGGATAGGACCGTGAGGGAAGAAAGAAAAACTCCAAAATTCTCTGGTTCCACACAAAACTAAGCCTACTAACAAGAAAACCCTAACCTAAAGCACAACAAAACTTATGTACATAAAAAGACCAGCTGTTTACAGCTCATAAATCTTGAGATCTTGCCCATTAAAGGGAAAAGGCATTTCTATTCCATCAGCATACCTCAGTTTAAAAGAATTAGGACCGAGCTCTTGGCTAATCTCAAAGGTGCACTTCCACAATTATTTGAATTTGTTGTGTGCACCTCGAGGTTCCTGCCTTTTATCCCACAATAAAAATTTATCTCTTGTCATGAATTTCTAGGGTCGAGCTCTTCTATCAAAGATTTTCTTCACCCTAGCTTGGTGACTGGTAATGTGGTCTATGATATTTTCTCATTCTTCTTTGATTTTGCACAAATACATGATTGTCTTGTCTATGGCATTTTGAAAATGTTGGTCCTCAATCACTTTCTGTAACTAGTGGCCGCCAGTTCTAATGGAAGAGAAAGATAAGCCTCTATGCCATATACCAGCTCAAAAGGTGATATCCCTATGGCTTGTTTGGGTGGAGTGTGGTCAGCCCACAGTGCTTCGTGCAACCTTTTGTGCCAATCTCTGGCATTGTCATTAACTAACTTTTTCATTATAGAAATCAAGTTCTTGTTAGTTGATTTGGCCTGACCATTACCATGAGGAAAGTAATTAGATGAGTGTGATATGTAATACCTACCCCTTTGTCTGTCTGTCTATGTCAGTTTCTGATCTATTTTAGACCATAGTATGTATGTGTTAGCTCTTTCAGGTGATTTTAAGGATATTCATGCATTACTTTTCAGTATGTTATTGATCCATTATTATCATGTTGTATAATTTGTGTATATGTGATTTATGGTTATTTAATGATGCTTATGTAGATGTTAGGATTTTATTTCGGTTATGGTTTTCTGACAATACTAACCTTACATTTATATGCACATGGATCATTGTATGTTTTACATTATTGTTTGATGTGCTTGGTATGGTATGGGACAGAGTCGTACTTACTTGCTTTGGCGAGATCCACATGATAACCTAGTCTCAACCATTGTTTTCCATGTTATATATGCATGTATGTTCGTCTTTGTGATGATAGGTTTGCAGGTACCGGGCTACATCTTCCCTGAATTGACAAGAGTGAGTGTGCCCTATCACATTAATCTTAATGGTAAGAGAGGGGAGATAGTTTTCAAGTCTAAATCCTATCCCAAACCTAATTTTCCTAACTAGTGGACAAGTATTTGTTTGACTACCCTTACCGAATTCGTATAGTTAATAGGAATTCGTGTATCCCTTTCCTAGTGCATGTTTGATTTTGGATGTGTTTGATTTCAGGTGCTTGATGTGATTATGTGTGTGTTATATCATGTTATTTATTTAATTGAATATTATGGCAATTGATTATTAAATATAGGGTATTTAGTTAATTGAAAATTAAATTAAATACCTATGTTTAATTGAAAGGTTAATTAAAGTGCAATTATTGAATATTAATTTTTAATTGAATAATTAATTGAAAATTAGAGTGAATATGCTTTATGCCTTATTAAATAATTGAATATTAAGTTGCATGGATTATTGTGCTTTAAATATTTAAATTATTTAAATTAATATTTTATTAATTACATTTGCAAGATTTGGTTGAAAAAGGTATTTTCAAGCTCAAGAGATCTCAACTTGATTCTAGAAGTCAAAGTTGAGTTGTGCAAGTAATTAGATATTTTAATTAATTAATTGTTATTTTATTTCAATTTTGGGTGGAGTCCTTTTAGGAGTTAATTGAATGTGTTGTCATGAGGGTTTGCATATTTAGGGGAAATTGAATCCCATTAGGAGGGAATTGGGGTTTCATTTGTATTAACAATTTTTTGGGGAGCATTTTTGGAAGCTTGGGTGTGTGCTTGGTTTGGAGCATAATTTGAGAATTCTCCTTGCTTGGATTTTGGATTGTGTATTCCTCAACAGTTAATTAGGTAGGGTCTTGTTCATGTCAATTTTGGTTTTTGGATCCCTGTCTTCTATGCATCTGAAAAGCTAAGAATCCTTTGTTTGGTCATTCCTTTCTTGTTTATTTTGTGTTTTTGATGATTTCAATTGAGAAAAATATATTTTAGATCAATTTGATGTTTTATTCAAGCTTGCATGTCACATCTGTGGTTGTGGGCATAAAGGGTTTCTAGTTGAATATATTGTTGAAATGGGTATTTTTGGAAACCTAGATCCTTAATTATTGTGGAAAAATATATATTAATCTTGTACAGAGGTGTTGTCAAAATTTCATTGGAAAATTCCCTATAGATCTCTTAGAAAATGATAAATCAATGTGCTCTATAGTTAAAACTATAGTAGGAGAAAAAGTAAATTCCTCCCTTGAAAAAATCCTTTGGCAAAATCAATTTGAGGAAAATAATTAGCTCTCTATTATAAAAATAAAATAAATATACAGAGTGAAAAATTACACCAGTCTATTAAAATTGATAGAAAAGACAAAAAAAAGAAGAAAGTCTTTTATTATTCCATTTTTGGAATTCTTTTTAAAAAAAAAATAATGTCATTTGTTATAAAAGAATTTTCTTTGTTTTAGTAAGGTTTTTTTAAAAAAAATTATTATTAAAAAAAATTTTAATTTTTGGTAGAGGAGGCAGGGGCCACCAACTCCCCCCCTCCCCCATGTGCTTGGCAATAGAGCTGGCTAGACAGCCAAGACTGCCGGCACGGCAGCCGGCCACCGACCGTGCTCCTCCCTTTTAAAGGGGAGGCCAACGCGGGATTGCATGGAGGGGTGCGGGCCATGGGGACCCCCCCAATGCATAGTTACTTTATTTTATTTTAAATATATATACATTTTTTATTATTTGTTAAAAAATAAATTTTAGTTTATTTAATTTGTTTTAAAATTTTGGTTTTATTTAATTAATATTAAATTTTTATATTAGTTAGATTTTTAATTATTAATTGTAACTAATAGGTAATTAGTCCATTTAAATTTTTAAATTAGTTTATTTAAATTCTAAATTATGATTTGGTTTTAATACATGTGTTAAATCATTTAGTTTTGATTTGTGTTTTAAATTCATTTAAATTTTGAAATATGATTTGATTTATTTAAATTTTATATATA
>MU214736.1:86845-104873 GCA_018584345.1 Thuja plicata | reverse complement strand
TATATTTCAATTATTTAAATGGTTATTTTTAATTTGGCTTAGAACCTTAGTTAAAGGAGATGATAATTAAGGTCTATAATTGGATGGTTATTAAATGGGATTTATTTTAATGGATTAATAATTAAAGTTAATGAGGTACTTATTTTAAGGAGAATTTATCATATGAAAGTTATTTAATTGTGGAAATGAAAATGGTGGTATGGAATTAGTATTAATGCCAATTAAAATGTATTTCCTTACTGATATAATTATAGTCAAAATTAATAATTGATTGAATAGGTTAATTTATGTACATGGTGTTTTATAAATTTTCCTATATTGTACCTATTTGCGATTTCATTAAAGATTTAGGTATTCCTGAATAGTAATTTTAATTGGATGAACGAATTTGCGTAATTAGGGATTATAAATTTGTTTGTCCTTACATTAACACTGTAATTGTCTTAAATGTGTTCTGAATATGATTTGATTACACAATGTTGTGTTTTGGGTGCGTGTTTAAATGAATTGTGTATTATTTCATGCTATCATATTTTCGGGTATCTGTTGGGCTAGATGACCCTTAGGACATAAATTCTAGAGGTTTTGGGAATTTACTTTCTATATGAGGTTATTATGGTGTCAGTTTGTGTTTATATGATGATGTCATGGTCCTGATTTCCTAAACCCAACCTAATTTAGTTATGATGTATTGAATGGTCCTATGAGGACATTGTGGATGTTTTAGGGTTACTGAGAACCTATGTGCACCTAGATGTACATGATGTGATTTGATTTATGATTTATCCTTATGATACTCTTTTGTGAACCTAGGGTAGATTACCTAGTTGTATAGTAGGAGGTGGCTTGCAATAAGTACCGGAGCCCACAAGTGACTGTCAGGATTTTCTTATTGTAAGTAGTGGTAACAAGTGATAACATAATTAATCTAATTAGGCTGACCTAGTATTTAACTAATAATATTAATGCCTCACCCATGCTTGAGAGCTAATATAGGCTAATATGGAGGATGAGATGATGCTTGCCCCCTTTCAAGGTGCGGGTTCAGGCATCATTAGTGATCTTGTCTGTATGAAAGGTCATTGATGCCGTGTATAGTCACTTGGGTGCCAGAATCCATTAAGGGATTACTAGGATAAAACTCAAGGATGCAACGTACATGATGACACCTTCCTATATACAGCTTAGGTTATCCTACGTGTGTCAGTACCTCTGGTGTTGTTTAGTGTTCCTTGTTTTGGATTAGAGTGCTTCTAGGATCTTCCTATGCATGGAGTATGAGGTCATGTATACCTTGTTTGTATTCTTGTTGTATACCCCCGTGTGATGGGCCTGTTACTATCTCCTCAGTGCGGTGGGAGTGGACCTTTGGTTATACGTGGTTAGGTGGTAGTGATTCTTATTACCATTGAGATTCCGACGGATTCTTCTTCTTTTTGGGATGTTCCTTATTACAGTTTCATCTTCCTAGTCTTTTGGAGACTTGCTTAGTTACTTGAGTTGTGTATTTGTACCATATGTATATATATTGGTTATCATCCTTGGAGGATGCATTATATCGTTCATTATGTACTATTACATACCCTATGACTTGTGCAGTGGATTTTGATTAGGTAGCATACCGTATATGTAATCTTGTATTATGAGATGTATATTATTGGATTCAGATTATGTAACCTTTATGTTAGTTTTTTATATTTGTCAATCTTAGATTATTATGTTTAAATAATTCTACGTCAAGGAACCCTCGAGAAGTGTCAATCATGTATGAGTTGTATTTCATGAATGTCATGTACTTCATTATGTTGCTTCCACATTGTTATCATTATTATTTGTAAACATTAAAAAAAAAGATTATCTCATGAACTTAGTGTCATGTTTAGGTTAAGTTCTCCTGGGTTCCCTGGTGGGGCATTACATGATAATTGAATCTCATTATCATAACGAAATAACTACATTTCATGACAAGAAATGTTTTTCACATTATCTGCCACTATCTTCGCCGGAACTCCAAATCTCACCAAAATATTCTCTTTTAGGAAGGAGAAAACTATTTCTAAAGTGGTCTTTCTCATGGGTATGGCTTCTACCCATTTTGTAAAGTAGTCCATCATGGTCAGGATATGAGTGTGACCCGCAATTGATGGAGGGTGTATGGGCCCTACAAAATCTATGCCCTACTAATTGAATGGTTCTTCGATAACTACAAGTCTTAATGGTAAAGCAACCAAATGAGGTTTTCCAGAAAATAACTTACATTTCTCACATTGTGCCACCCATTTGTAAGCATCCTTGAACATCCTGAGCTAATAGTAACAATTCCTTAGTATTTTAAAGGTTGTTACTGAGGATGAGAAATTTTTGCCACAAGCTTCATTGTGAAAGGATTGAAGCAACTTCTTTTGTTGATCGTCATCTACACACCTGAGGAACATCCTATCTAAGCCTTGTTTGTATAATACATCATCAAATATAACATATTTGGCCGCTTTTAATTTCAAATTTCTTTTCTTCTTTGTAGTGAGATGATCAGGACATTCTCCATATGTCAAATAAATGGCCACATTTGAGAACCATGCATCTTTCAGTCCTGTGAACAGAGATAAGGGGATCCTTTCTCCTGATTCTTCATCATTTTCTGCAATAAACTTGCAGAGGCCCTGAACCAGTACCAATTTGGTAGGTTTTATTTTCAAATCAATCTCTTTCACTTTTGCCACCCAGGTTTCTCTGTTATTCATAGACACCTCCTCCTGAGTTATGATGCTTTCGATAGCCAAATTTGGGACATGAACTGTAGAATGAGAATGAAGAATGTAGTACCAAAACTATTTAATATCTTTTACTACTGCAATCACTTGATTTTCTGTGAGAGAGTACCTAAACTCATGTTTCTTTAATGGCACACTCATAAAGGAAATAGGAACATTCTCACCCGATTCGTTTTTCTGCAACAGGACACTTGACATTGTGTGCTCTGAAGCATAGCACTGTATTACAAAATCCTTCCAAAAATTTGGATGAGCAAGGATTGGAGCTTGAGAAATTACTTTCTTAACTTCATCAAAAGATATTTTTGCCTCATTAGTCCATTTGAAACTTTTTTTTTCACTTAGCAAGCTTACCATGGGTCGGGTTGTTTATGAGAATTTAGGCACAAATCTTCTCAAAAAGTTGATCTACCCAAAGAAGGACCTTATCCCATTCCTGTTGGAAGGCAAACACAACTGTTGGATTGTTCCTACTCTTTCAGGATCATTTTTTATTCCTTCTTTTGACACTATATGACCCAACAACCTTCCTTCAGTCACACATAAAATATATTTTTTAGGGTTGAGTGATATCCCTTGGTCTCTACACTCCTGGAGAATGAACCTTAAATCTTTTGAATGTTTCTTGCTTCTATGAGAGAAGATGGTCATATCGTCAAGATATACCATAATTATTTTATTCATTAAATGACCAAAAGAGGAGTTCATGGCCTGTTGAAAAGTGGCACCTTCATTAATCAAGCTAAAAGACATTCGATTATATGCGAATGTGCCTCTAGGAATGGCAAACGCTATTTTATGCTGATCACTAGGGTCTACACTGATTTGATTATAACCTAAAAATGCATCCAACATAAACATCAGCTCAAAGCCCGCAACCATCTACAAAATATGATCCATATTGGGCAGGGCAAAATTATCTTTCAGACTAGCCTGGTTCAGATTTCTAAAATATACACAGATCCAAATTTCTCCATCTTTTTTACGATCTGGCACTATGTTCGCTACCCAAGTGGAATGATGAATTGGGTAAATTATTCTAGTGCTCAGCATCTTATCCACTTCTCTAAAAATGGCATTGGCTACCCTGGGGTTATAATTTCTCAATTTTTGTTTGAAGGGCTTGGCTCCAGACTTTAGGGGGATATTATGTTGAAACTTTCCATTTCTAAAATCTTTTAGGTCTTCATACAACCATGCAAACACATATTTGAACTCCTTCAATAACTTTGTGAATACGAATTTCTCTTCAAGACTTCAACATGTGCCTAGATTCACACACCTGGGATTTTCATTATCACCTATATTTATTTTCTCAAAGTCACCAGTTTGCTTGCTGCTAGTCCCATTAGTTTGGTCGATAAAAAAATCACCACAGTCAAATAAGCTCTCCATGCTTATGAGGCCTTTAGGAATATGATTTCATTTCAATTGCACAATATCCTCTTTTTTATCAATTCCTTCATTTGCACAGAACTCTTGATACTTGAACTCTGAACCTTTGAAAAATACTACAGAATTTCTTGATACCTTGCAGGAATGTCAACACATGAGCATCGTCGCTAAAGAATTTCCAAGAATTAGCATTATCCGGCACGCTAGGTCGATGAAATAGCTCTATAGTTTAATTTTTGTTGTCAAAATTAGGATGAGGGATTAGTAGTGCTACAGGGCCAGCTAAGACATCTACTCTAGAATTCAATTCTCTAGGAACCGCTTCAATTCAAAATGCCTCGAAACCCTCGATTTCATCCCAAACTCTATTTCTATAATGCTTCATCCTCTCATTTCTTATTGCATATATCCCTCTCACTTGTTTCATGATCAACTTAGCATCTCCCTTAGATTTCAACATTATGATACCTTTCCTTTTTTCCTCTTGAATATCGAGCAATAATGCTTCATATTCAGCTATGTTATCAGTATTTTGAAACTCCAATTTAAAATCAAATGAGAACTTTTCTTCAATGGAGATACCAAAACCATCCCTACACCAAAACCCATGGAAGAACAACTTCTGTCAAACTGAAGAATCAAAATTCCTTCATATTTAGGGGATTCTAGCCCTGTAACATCATCTTCAGGTAAAATCACATAATTAGAAAAATTCATCTCATGATATAAGATCTAGGCTCTGGGATCTTCAGATGGGAAAATTGTATATTTTGATTTGGTCTCAGGTTGTAAGATCACCTTTTTATTTCCAATGGGGATTATTTCTTGTGACCAATCTAATTTTATTTCACCTCCTAAATCTCTGCAAAAGGTTTGACTTAAGAGAATACCATAGCTAGTAGGTATGTCAACAACGAGAATGGTCAATTTTAACCTCTTATTGGGGAAGGAAGTTAACAAAACCTGAGCATCCTTGATTTGACCAAGCAATGGAACTTGTTTAGAATCCATCGAATAGAATTTTCCAAAAGTCTTTATTAAGTGTAAATCTAGGGATTTTTCTACAAAAGAGGGCATTATATTTTCTGACGCCCCTGAGTCTATGATACCATTACTGAGTTTATGGCCATCAATGAATAGAGATACATAGAAAGGTTTTGGTTTTCTCATAATTTGAGCAGGTTTTGAGGATTCTTGGTTAAGGATAGGTTGAATGTTCGTAGGATGATTTGATTCAAGGTTTACGGGGGTTTCATGAGTAGACATAGTATTTGTTTGATTAGCTATAACCTAAGGAGAAGAACCTCTTACAAAATCCACTAATTTATCAAGCTCATTGGGATTTAACTTCAAATATTTAGCAGGCAAAATCTGGATTTTAGAAGATTTAAAAAAATCAACAAAATCAAAAGAAGAGTCAGGATTTGATTTTTTTTAGAATCTTTACCTCTGGTTCTGCTTTCTCTTCTTCCTTTGAGACGCCAATTTGGGTCATATGCTCTTTCTCCTTTTTATTTTGAAATGGATGTGAGAGCTAATTGGTAACTTTGCTACTTTTTTGACCCTTGGTAAGCAATGAAAAAGAAGGTTCCTCCAGAGTGATTAAAATATCACCACCACGGTCTAAATCAGACTCATACTCTAGGTAGTAACTTATGGAGTTGCTAGGTCCTCCAGAGTTTTCTTCGTTAGCAGGGATCTCTTGAATGGTCTCTTTGTTAGCTTCTAACTTTCTATACTGCACCATTTCAGGACATGTGTCTCCATTGTGTTCATATGTTAAATGAAAAATACACATGTTACTTCTTGCAAGAGGAGGCTCAATTTGCAGTCTTTGTTGAATCTGAAAAACATTTGATGATTTCCCATAATTTCCTATCCCTTGGTTTGGATATCTATGAGGTATATCTTGATATAGGGTAGGAGTAGATTTTGGTAACTTTCTTTTTAGAGAAATCATATCATTAACTAATCTCTTTACTACCAGGTCAGTAGAGCCAGAAGTAGATGCTTGATTAGATAATGTTTGCACTTCCCTTTTCCACTTTCCGGTTGTTATTAGATCATCTTCTACAAGGTTCTGGGCTATAGCTAAATCAACAAATCTATCTCATCTCAACTGATAACTTATGTCTGGTGGCATATCATTAACAAAGAAACCCTTTTTATTTTCACCATTTGGTCTTTTGACATTGGGAATTTGGTAGAGGATCTTGTTGAATTTTGCCATGAATTCTCTCATGGGTTCTTGCATCTCCTTTTTTAATTGGGATAGTTGAAGTAAGAGGGAGTGTTCATTTTCAACAGATTTGAAACATGATTTGAAGGCTGTTTTCATATAATTCCAATCAGTAATGTGACCATTTTGCAAATGGTAGAACCAATCGGTAGCTGACTCGGCAAGGGTTTTCACAAATAACCTAATTGCCACATCTTCGTGTTGAGAAACTAAAACTCCACAAGTAGTATTGAAAGCATTCAAATGGTCATCTACAAAAACTTTTTCATTACCATAGAATTTAGGTAGTATATCTCTAGCCCCTTTTGGTAAGGGATGGTTTCCTCCTACATTCAAAGGACCAACTGTCACGCCCCAAGGTTGAGCTATGATTGAGCTTGGAAAGATGGTTACAATAGGTGGGGCTTGGGTTCCAGATAATGTTAAGGCCTGCCAATTAAGGTGATATGAAGATGCTTTAGGGGAAATTTTAGGTGGAGAAGAGGGTCTACTCTTTGCTTTCTTCTTAGGGGTATAGGTGATTGAAAAATGAAAATTATGTAACTCTTGATTAAATCTATCAAAAATACCCTCTCTCCTCTGGGATCTAGTATAAGGACAAGAATCAAGGATTAAGGTCCTTGTGGGCCTTGAGCTTCTCTATCCACCATTGCAGCTTCTTGAGCTATGGGAAGTCCTCTCAGCCACTCCCCAATCTCTTCTTCCTCCTCTATAACAAGTCAAACTTGTTGGTATTGCTGATCACTTACTCTTGACTTCCAAGCTAGAGCGTTTAATCATCAATAATGTCCTCTTGAGTATCTAAAAGTGTAAGTCAGGTTGAAGGATAGGAGGGATTTCTTCTTGACTAGGTATTACATCAACAATAAATGCCATGATTCAATCTCATATGGAGACAAAATTGCATATTGATCTTCTTTAACATGAAGTCCCCAGTGGAGTCACCAAAAATCTATTAGTCAACAGATATTCCCTTTTGAAGAATAACAAATAAATTACTGTTATAACCCAAATGCAGAAGGAAAAATGCACTAACATTTGAGTGAGTTACTCACAACCACACTCTTTTCTTTAAAGGAGAAACTACCTTATACAAAGATTAATCTGTAATAACCTTTTATTAAGAAAGAATTTACTTCAAGATACACTTTTGACCAGAAAGTATGAAAGGCTGCAATTCACATTCATCATAGATAAATGGCTAACTATTTTGAGATTTTAAGAGATTTAAGATATCTGAGCCAACTAACTCAAACTACAATTCACATTCATCATAGATAAATGGCTAACTATTTTGATATTTTAAGAGATTTAAGATATCTGAGCCAACTGACTCAAATCTTAACCAGATAAATAAATTAAGAATGGCTGATTCATAAGGATATCAAATCTTGAAAAAGATTACTGACTAAATTCTAAGATATACATGTAGATTATAGTAACATACTCATTCAATTTTGACTAAAATTATAATCATACACTCCAATCCACCAACTGATCAATGAAAATACTAGGATCTACTTATATAACCAACTAATAATATATTCATATATCCAAAATTCATAGTATTAACCACCACATAAATAGCTTAAACAAAAAAGATAGTATTGCAAAGTTTTCTTTCAGAGAATCGACCCTCGCTTGGTCATCAAAAATAGCATATATAGCCACACAAGGCTGTTTTAGTTTTCAATAACTAACTGCCCTAAAGATAGCAAAAACTTTTGGAAATAAACAAAACCGAAAAACTATCCAGAAAACTAATTGGCCAATAGGCCAATCTCAGCTCCATCATTAGTGTTGGTGGCATCTTTTGTTGTTTTCCACTCCTCAAATGCAACGGAGAAGTTCTTCCTCGGTTCTTGATTCGGTTTAGCAACTGCCCCAAACCTCTTCTTCCAAATATTCTTGAAATTCTATATCTTCTAGGACTTGTCTTCAAAGATTTTCATTTGTTCATAACCGTAGACAACTGCTAACTCCACATGAGATAAAATTGAATGATCTTTCATCCCAATTTCCTTAGCAGCTTTTAGGTTTTCCACCTTTTCATTGTAACAGACAAGTATTTTGGTCATTTCTCTACTAGTTTTTAGTAATAACGGGGGGGGGAGGGTAAATCAGTGGCCTCTAAAATTACTCCTTAAATCAACCCTTAAAACTTATAACCACAAATTATGTCTCAAGTTATCTTCTATTGTAGAAGATGTATGCCTTGAAATAATTTTATCAATTTTCTACTTGTCGGATTGATTTTCTAATCTCTCTTTTGTATGATTACCGATAAGTAGTTAACTATTTACCAAAACACAGAAAATATGCAGAGTATACCGATAAATCCAGAATTGCATGTGTGAAATGTAAAAAAGTAAAGAAATGAAATATAAACACATAAAACATGAATTTTAATGTGGAAACCCTGTTAAGAAAAAAACCACTGGGACCAGTACCCCAAATTTTCACTCTTCTAAAGTGAGCCCTGTTAAGAGCCAACCCTGTTAATGGTTACAAACACACTTTTAGGTGTGACCTTGTTAGAGGATTTAAAAGATAGTTTGTCACCTAGTATCTGGCATCTAATGCTACCATCCTTTATCAAACACTCACTTGGCCTATCAATAGGTATCAGGCATATCCAATGCTACTTTTATGATCAAACTTTTTAATACTCCTTGGGATGTATCTCAATTGTAAAAGACTTTTGAGTCCTGCTCAGTTAAGAGGCTTGATGCTTCAATGGTTAAACTAAAACACTAATGATCTATTCATACATACAACTCAATTGCAGATTTTATGATCTATTGTAAGTCCATTACTTCTCTGATCAATATAATTACTTATACCTTTTCTCCACATTGTTCTGCTCTGTGATGTTGTCTCACTGTTTGTTGGTGTTTGCAGAATCTAGCTCTTTCCTTAGCTTATTGATCAGGACTAAAAGAAGACTTTCTTCTCCTTCAGATTCTCTTTAGCATCTTTCCTCTATTCTCTTGTTCACCCCACACACCAATTCGTAATGAATTGGGTTTGTCTCTATGTAGACATGATTTACCTTTTCTTTTCTTTCTTTATTCTTGGCATGATCCATAATTCTTGCCAATAGATTTAAAGAAATCTCCTATTTTATCTCAAAGAGATCTTCTTTCCAAATGGACAAATGAGCTTTAAATCAATTACCTATCTCTGGCTTTATCTAATTGATTAAAAAAATGATAAGTATCCATTAATTCTATCTTTAGCTTCTTGATAGCTAAGTATTTTGTCATTTTTTGAACTCTTTATTCTGTCAGTCAACACTTTAGTTAGTCATTAGTGATAACTAAATGTTCCATCAGTGTGACTTCAGTTGTCATCAGGATCTCCATCCTTGTCTTTTCTGTCAGGAAACACTGAAATGTTCTCAGTCGGTTTACTATGTGTTTTGTTTGTCGGGCAACACTGTAGCTCTACTTGTCGGTAATGTTGTGCATTAGCTCGCTGGCTAACACTGTGACTCTACTCTTTTACTCTGACCATTGGCGTGCACTCCGTTGGTGTATGCAGTCACTTAGTGAATACTTGACTTATATGCATTACTGATAGCATAGCCTTTGATTCATCGGTTCTTTGAAGTCTTTTGCAGTATTTCCATGGCCATATAGATTATATCAAGTTGACATCAGTGAAAATACAATACATTAACTAATTTAATGCCTTGCATGATCATCAACTTAACATCTTCAATCATTTAATCAGTTACATGTCATCACTAGTCTCATTCTCCAATCCAATAATTTTTCATGTGCATTCATTCTATACATGCATGATTTCCCTCGTACTAATCTACGCTTCAATTATCTGGGACGATTCTTTGATGGCTTTCTCATATAGTGCGCCTTCCCATTTCATATTCACTTTCACAATAAACAGTGAATTATCATCAACCCCTAGTACTACTTTTTCAGAGAGAAAATTGTTTATACCATAAGTATAAACATCTTCCATGTTGTTCACTTCAATATCCAATTGACCCTTTTCTTGTTTCCACAGTTCCACATCTTCCTCTACTACCTTTAATAAATTTTCATATTTTTCCATCAAGCTATTAAAATCATAAGTGAACTTGGTAATTTCTCTGGATACCTTATCCATCTAGATGAAGAAGGCCTTTGATATGGACCTATCCTTGTGAACTTGATCGAGGAAATTTTTATTCTTTAGAGACTTGACATCTTGGTCAAATGGAAATATCAACAATGGTTGAGGTACAAGATTGTGAATTTTTTGAATATATTTGGCCATTTCACAAAGGGCTTGGTTCAATCTCATCTTGTCTTCCACATCCTTCTATACACGATGGTTTATTTTCTTATTTAGTGAGTTCAAAATATTCAAGTCGGTGGCCCTGGTAGACATTCCCAAATCTATCTTTTCCACATGAAAGTCTTTCTCTGTGACCTCATCACTAGCTTTATCAGAACTTGGCTTGAATATTTCCGCCATCTAGTGACCTATTTTATCATCTACATAAACCATTGCTTCCACATTCGGTTTCTTGGCTTGTGGAGTTTTTCCAAGATATTTGCTGACTAAGTCTCTAACAGGGGCCAAGATAAGAACAATGTTCCTCTTCCTGTTGACTGATAACTCCATCCAGTTTGGAGTCTTTGGTGTAGAAGCATTTGTAAGAGTGTTTAATACTGACAGGTCTTGTTGAACTTCTCCTACTGAGTGAGTCTTTGAAGGACTGACTGGGTTTTTTTCCATTTTAGGTTTCTTTTGAGCTTGTGAATCGCTTCCTTCTATCTCCAGGTCAATTACAATAAAGGGGACTGTATCTATCTTTTTTTTCCTTTTTCTCCTATCTCTCGTGGTCCTTGTAGATTGTACACGAATTAAATTTTCCTCTTCAAGATGGGCTTTTGTTCCATTTTTAGATTCACCTGCAGGAAGCAATTTCTTAGTTTCGTTAGTAAGGGAAGGGGAAGTTGTGAGTTTTGAAATTCTTGTAATTTTCCTAGTTACTGAACTAGAAGTATCTTGCTTCTTCTTCTTTCTCATTTCTTTCAACCCTTTATCTATCCTTTTGAACACTTCTTGAGAAAGGGAATTCAAATCCTCCACTTCTTCTCTTCCCCATTCTAATTTTCTAGCCACTACATCATTATTATGCTCCTAGTATCCAGGTTCTGTCACATCTTCCTCATCATCAGTACCAAATACTTTAATCTTAAAAGGTAGCCATAAGGTAACAATCTAGCTCAATGTAAACCTAGAGTGTAGTCTCTTTTCAACCTCGAGCTCATCTATAAAATCCACCCAAAAATCTTCTAATTCTGGTTTATGTAGAAAAGTGGCATCCACTTTGAAATGATTTGCCACAAATTTCTTACTGTCAAAGTAGCTTTGCCTTTGATAAGAAGGAAGATTAATTGCCTTTAGTTTTTCATCCGGGTAAGACATAGCATGTGTCAATATGAAATGGTAATGTCCTAGATCAATAGGAAAGAAAGAACCTACTCCTCTCTTAGGTCTTAAATTCACTCCTACTTGGAGTATTTTCCTAAATATTTCTAACAGAATATATTTATCCAAGCAATATTGTAAGAGCTTCATGGGTTCACCCCTGAAACCTCCTACCCTTAAGTAACTGAAAGTAGGGAATTGAACAAAGAAGTTGTCATAGATTTTAGTCAATTCCATAGCCTCTTCGGAAATTATATAATTTACCCTTCCTCTTAGCTCGAAAACAAGCTTGGCTAGGAATGTATCTTGTACTCTTTGGAAATTCCCTGTATTTCTCTTCTTCTGCAAATAAGAATGATATTCATAAATCATCATATCATCTCTCTATGGTTCATGGGGAAAACACTCCCAATTCTTACTAATGGCTAAATCATAAAACATATATGAAGACAAATAGAAATTGGGTGCCTCTGTAGACTGGGATAACTCTTCATCAAGTCTTGCTGCTATTATCTTGGCCCAGTCAACATATTTTCCTTCACTCATAATGGCTTGGATGAAAATATACATCCAGTCCTCTCACATAATATCTTTAGGTTTACCCTTTAATCTATTTAACATGACCACAATGTCACGTACCTCTCTTAAAAAGTGATATTTTTTAAGAGGTTTTGGTAACCTAGAACCCCCTCTCTTGGCTTTCAATAACCAGTCTCTAGCTATGTTGTTGCTATAATCTTTGAGATTAAGGTGAAATTCCTTTTTAGCCTTCTCAAATTCACAGTTGACATAGGTTTCTGTAGGAGGGATTCTCAGAACATCCATGACTACCTATCTGTTGATGGACACTAACACTTCTCTAGAAGGAAGACAAATAAACTTGTCAATCCTATCATACCTATTTCTACATTCCATTACCAACTCAGGGCATAAAGTCACTTTAGGAAAACCAAAAACCTCCAATAGTCCACTTTCTACAATCTTGGCTGAAAGGGTTCCTACCTCTGCACTTCTGAATCTATGAACATTATCTGCTATGTATTCATTTACAGGAACTATGTCTTGCATCTCTGGCATACTACTTATAGGAGAAAAGTTGTTCTCCTTTACAAACCTGGCCTGAGAGGCTGACTCACTAGGACTGTTCATAGTGACTTTTAAGCAAATGAATTCACGAAAATGAGACGGAAAAGAGTAGAATTTCATTTCTTACAACATATAATTCTTAAAACTAGAAAGGAAAATGAGGAATATTTCTTGAAAATCACCGGTGTTGTATGTTTTTGCTTCCAGGGAAAAACTTTCAATGTGCTTCAATTCCACATGTGCTTCCAAAGGTTGTGTGAAAATAGGAAAGGCAATAAGAGAAGATTTAATACATACATTTAAGTTTCCCTTTTTTGGTAATCATGATTACTTTCTGTGTATTAATGATTTCCACCATCATTCGCTGGCCACGTCGTATCGTATTTATTTCATCTTCAAGCAGGTTGTACTTTTGCTGAGCTGGACTTTACTTCCTTTCTTTTGAGAAACTATTCTCATAAAGGAAAGTGAGATATGATACGTGCCGTAAATATTTGATCATTATTGCATTTTAGATTTTGAACCTTGAACCGTGAATCATGAAGTTCAAAGTTCATAATCCCATATGCCTCAGTCATGTATTGATAAAATTATAGATGAGACAGACTAATGCATGGCGCATGAAAGATATTGAATTATGAACCAAAAAATAGAAGTTCAAAGTTCAAGATTACGAAAAACACTATCGCCAAAATGGGAAAAGACGTGGGTTGAGCATGCAAAGATACAAGTACATTTTGGAAAAGTGAACCTTGAACATTGAATCGTGAAGTTAAAGATTTTAGATTCGATATTACAAAGACACACAAATGCATGAGTTATGAAACTTTGCTGACCGAAAGGATTGCATACAGATTGTAAATGGAAAATGGGAAATTGAACTTTGAACCTTGAACCATGAGGTTCAAGATTCAATATTCAATATGCACTTTGACATAATACATGTTACTTAGGAAAATTTGACATAAGGCTTTCTATCTTGAAATATATATAAATGATGAGAAATTAACAGAGATTATGATGCTGGAAAATTGAATTAAGAAGTAGAAGAAGCTAAAGAATAGGGTTACCGAGAAGAGTAGAGAAGAAGAAAGAGAAGAATCTACAGTCTGAAACAGAGACATATGGAGTATGTGATGCTAGTATTCATGTAAGCATAAAGGATTTGACACAATAAAAAGGTAGTTGCTATATTTACAAATCAAATTTTTACTGTTGCTTATTAGCTTTTGTAAGAGAGAAAATCTCTTAACCAAATGGATTTAACAGTCCTATTTGTAAATCCTAGAAGTAGGTGACATTCCAAAAGAGTGTTTAAAGTCATCTAGCAAGGCCATTCCTAATAGGGTGAATATCTTAACCAATCTGAGGAAAATCCCTTGATAGGGTCACATTTAGCAAATGCGTTTGTAATCTTTAAAAGGATAAGTTCTTAACCGAGCGTACTTCAGAAAGGTACAATTTTATTGTGGGTCACAACTACCACAGAGATTTCTTTCCAACATTGGGTTTCCTCATTAAATATGGTGTCCACTGAGTTAAATCTATGTTTACTGAGTTTGAATGATTGATTTTCATATTATGAGATGTATGGTTGTTTAAGTTATTAAGTTATTTCATGAATCGGTTATTACTATATTCAGTGCTACCGAGTGAATCAGTGAGTTGAGTTTTAACTATTTAGATTTGATTTGGTTTGATTCACTCCCCATCTTAGTGGGACCAACAATTGGTATCAGAGTGTTGGTTCTCTAAAGTGTTAAGTTTAAAAGGACTTGAGTCAAGATCTAAAGATGCATAAGAGGGAAGCACAAAAGTTGAATAGGGAAAATTTATCTACATGGAAAAGTATAATGAGAATGCATGTCTTTTATAGGAGAACATGTACTTAATTTTATTGATAATGAATATGTTTCACTATCTATTGCACCTTTGAAAATCAATGAGAAAAGACATAAGCAAGAACACACTCAAGTCATGATTGAGATAGCTTCTACACTTATAGACTAGGCATATGATGAACTTGATGGATGTAATACTTTGAAACAAATGTGGGATAAACTTATTTTTACCTATGGTGGAGATCAACATTTTCAAAAAGAAAAAGAAAAAAGTCTTAGAGGTAGATTTGATTAGATCAGAATGAAAGATAAAGAAAACATAATACAGTGAAACACTAAACTTAAGGAGATTGTTAATTCTATTAGAGGAGCTGGTGGATCCATAACAAAGGAAGATGTTACAAGAAAAATGTTAAGAACCTTGCTACCAATTTATGCTATTCAAGTTTCTTCCATACAAGAGTTGAGATCTATTCCTCAGATGAATGTTTCTCTTGATGCTCCTATTAGTAAGTTGGTTGCATTTGAGATTATTAATGATTTTGATAATAGTTTACCTGCTACATCTAAGATTGAGTTTGGATTTAAGTCATCTTTGAAGATAGGAAGCTCTAAGGATTCTAGTCCTAGTGATGGATATTTGAGCAGTGCAAGGGAGAGATTTTATAGTTGTTAGAGTGGTTTGGAAGAATTATATGCTACATATGAAGAGAATGCAAGAGATTTTGAAGCTTTGTTGGCTAGAAGGCTACAAAAAGGCAAATGCAAATACCTAGGTAAGTTACCCCTGAAATTTTTTAACTGTAACAAGATTGGTCATTTTTCATCTTGGTAGAACCCAAATTTACAGATCAATTTGCATATCCATATAGCTAAGGGAAGTATTTTTATACCTATGTCAACATGATTTATCTGTTTTGCATTGACATTTTACCCTAGTGTTCTTAGTTTCATATTCAAATTCATAATTTTAGCCATTGCATGTGTCTTCATGGGTTTTTTGTTATTTCATATCTTTGCACAGATCTGTTTGGTAATTTAAACCTTAGTAAAGATCGATGGTTTGTGCATTTTCGCTATTAGAAAGTGAACGATCTTTATCCATCATAGAATCAAGAATTGTCACCACGTGTCTGTGGAGATCTCCCCTAAGTGGGGCCAAAAAAATAAAGCATCGAGTAGATTAGAGTTAATCTGAAGGTGGGTGTGGTTCTGCGATTGAAAACTAAGTGACCTTTATCCATCAAGGGATCACTCATTATCACCATGTGTCCCAAGCCCACAAGTGATGAGAAAAGAGGATGGAAGATCTATGATTAAATATTGATGAAGATAAATGGCAGGTGTGATGTCGTTAAGTGAAGATGCATGATGTTTATTCTTCCCAGGATCACACTTGATTGACATGTGTCCTAGGATCACAAATGTTCTGAATAGTGAGACAACAAGGATGACATCTATCAGTATCAGATTGGTGAAGCATGTTGATGAGGAGGAAAATAATTTTTTAAGTCATTTAAAGTGCACACTACTAAAACCTTTTTCTTTTATCACGTGGGTATGATCAATGGTGGTATTTTAACTGAGTGAAAAAGGTGATCGATTTTTAAGGGAGGCTTAAGGTTGATCGATGACTAAGGCATGAAGGAGATCGACGATGGGTGTGATCCCACTATTAGAAGATGCACACTATTTATTCTTCATAGGATCACACCTGAATGACATGTGTCCCTAGTCTACAAGTTCTAAATATTAAGGATTGGTTGTTAAAGCATAGAAAGGATAGATGGCTGGTGTGATCCTACGCTCAAAAGTTGCATGAACTTTATTCTTCACTGGATCATGCATTGCTAAAATGTTTCCTCGACGAAGAAAAGGATAAGATGCTAGGGTGGAAACATTGATGTGGATTTCTTTATGTCAATTTAATATTCTAATTTTTTTTTCCAGTTAGGTTTTTATCTATTATTTGATACATCATTATTTTCCATGCAGGGTTTCGAAGATGGAAAGTACCATGGATTTGTCTAATGATGAGATAATGTGATCCTTAGAGACTGAGGAAGATGAGGACATGCATATGTTCTTAAAGGATTATTCACAAGGATGTAGAATTCTTGAGGATGGTCGATAACGTTGGTGATTCTGTTCTTAATGCTAAATTTGTTCAAGCTACTATTGATACTATCCATTATCAAATAGAGTATATGTATGAATATGTGATCAAAAGCACCATAATGATCATAACGAAGAATCATTATTTAGATTATCTCATACAAATAAAAAATGATCTGCTAGCAACTATTATTATGAGTTCCAACGGTCAACAATGGTTTTCAAACAAGGATGCAAATCATTCCTTAATTGTAACTATGGTGTTCAGTTGTTGATCTTAGGATTAGGTTTTAGTTATGAAGAGACAAATTGGTTTGAATTGTGTACACATCCCTTGGATTTTATATAAATAGGGATTCTAGGACCATGTGAAAAATATATATGAATATGAATATCATTATTCCTAGTTTTATAATTTGATCACAACTGCAACATGGAATCGAATGTACTATTATTTCAAAATCAATAAAATATAAGTGTTTTCTGTCTCACTTGTGGTAAAAAAATTTAATTCATTTCAATTAGTCCCTTTCAATTATTCAAGGAAGATTCAATTTCTATTCTTGCAATCCTTCTATAGAGATTTTACATGTCTCATATCCTTGTTTGATTATCAAGGAATTCGTGAAATGCTAGTGTTTCTAGATTCTTATTCAATCGGTCTCCCAACTAGAGGAGTTAAATACATTTGAACTAGCAAGGATATAAATAGGCTTAATTTATCTCCACCTATAGCATTTGAATAGTTGATGGTGTTGGAATATATACTATCTTGCAAGGTTGTACATAGGATTGAAAGTGAATTGACTCTATTGCCCAAGTTTGAATAGGCACTGATCTTATCAATTATTGGATATAGTCATTTGATTCATTGTTAAAGTTTTGAGATATTCTATCTAGCATTCATTCAATTTACACATATTTTCAAAGCATTAGATTACAATTAACAAAAGCATTTTCAGTCTTGTAGTTTATGTTATATTGATTACAGTTTTACTTCTTTCAAGTGTGTTAGAATTAATATTTCCTTGGTATCTATGTAATTAAATAATATACCAAGGTCTTGTCATATTATTTGTAATTCCTTTAATAAGGAAATTAGATATTCCTCCTTAAGAGGATTCCTACACATGGCA
>MU214736.1:41315-57777 GCA_018584345.1 Thuja plicata | reverse complement strand
CATGTTAGAAATCAAGGAAAACTCTTCTTGATAATTTATTAATATTAAATTGGAAATTCCTCCTTGTTTTTATCAATTGAAAGTTATTCTTAAAAATGGAGAAATTACCCTTAAAAGAATTTTAGTTGAAAGAAAAATTAATAAAAGGGAAAAATTGAGCTTGCTATTTATTTTTAAAAATATATATATAGATTCAGGTCTGTGATTTAATTCACCAGTAAAAAAAAAAAACACAAAAAAATAAATTAGTAAATGAATAATAAAGAAAAAGGAAATTATATTTATGATAAACAGTTTTATTTCTATTAAACAATTTCTTTTTAAAAAAAAATCATTTTAAAAAAAGTTTGGAGGTGGGTGGCGGGGGCCACCACACCCCCTCCCTTTTCCCTTACCCGCGGGCACCACTGAAGTGAGAGTGGGCCGCAGAGGGACTGCAGTCACCACTGTACAAATAGTGGGCCGCAGTACTCTGCGAGCTCCATTGCCTAGTGGGCCACACTAGAGTGGGGCGGGGACCCACAGACCTTGGGTTTCCCCCCCCTAAGCTTAAATTATATTATATTATTATTATTATTTTTTTTAAGTTTTTAAACCCATTTAACATGTAGTTAGTTTAAAGGTTTTTTTTTAGTTGTTTTTAAATGATTTTAATTAAAATTATATGCATTAAAAGAATGTTAATTAATTTTATTTTAATTTAATTTAGTTTTAATATAATGTTATATTAATTAAGTTTAATTTAAACTTGGGTATTTTAATTCTTCTATTAATTAGTTTTATTAAATTTAGAGACAATTTACTCTAATTTAGTTCTTTTTAAATTAGAGTATTTTTTTTTTTAAAGTTCTAGTTATTTTTGGTTAAATGAATATTAGAAGGAAGTTTTATTTAACAAATTTATGATTATTACTAAGTTGTTGTGTGTTGTCTGTATATGAGATACGATATGATTTCGAGTTCATACTTAGTATAATTAAAGTCAAACTTTTGTAATTATAGTCAATTTTAGTAATTATTGATTGGGTTAATTTATATGTTGGTCTTTATAAATTAATCTGTATAAAGAACTTTAATGGCGCTCTTGGGAGATTTAATTATATTTGTGTTAGTAATTCTACTAGATGAATGAATTTGCATATCATGTTGATATAAATTTGTTTATCAATACGTTTGTTATTAGTTCTTGCTAGAGATGTATTTGCTTTTTCATGATGCACCATTTTGGATGAATTGTGCTATGTATTCATTCCTGTATAAATCTTATCATGTCGGGTATCTGTTGGGGTTTTGGGACTTGATTGGTCATGGTGTCTTACATGGATTTCCAATGCATGTGTCTTATTGTTATGTTGGTTCGTTTCTTTTCTGAACCTAGTATTCTGAGCTTAGGATATGTGATCCTTGAGAATGTCTCATATGGTTAGTGAGAACCAGTAGTTCCTATATGGGTAGGAACTAGTGTGAGTCATGAGATTATTTATGATCTTAAGCTTAGGGGAGGATTAGTTAGGTGCATCTTAGGGGAGTGGCTTGCAATAGGATTCCTCGGCCCAAAGAGGCTAGTCCAGGGTGACCTATTGTAAGTTTTATAATAAGTGAAAACTTAATAATAAAATTTGGGGATTACATTAAATACAAGATTAGTTAGCATGTTGAGCATCTGGGGTCCAGAGTGACCAGACCAGGTTAAACTCAACTAGATGATGCTTGAGGGTCTAGGGTCCATAGAGACTAGTACCGAGTAACTTGAGTATATGACCATATGATGACACTCCCATAGCATGTAGCCTAAGTCTCCTCCATAGGTCCTGTTGTGCCTTTTATGGTTGTGTCTTTGAAATGTGGTTTTGGATTTAGTATTTGGTTTATGATGGTGTTTTGGATAGCCTATGTATGTTCCTTTATCTTTTAATGGTGTACCTTTGCTTTGATCTTGGATTTCTAGCTGTCTTGATCTTTCCATCCGTATGATTTTGCTTTAGTCTTTCTCATTATGATCAGAGAGCTTCTAGGATCTTCCTATGTGTTTCTTTATGATGGCTTGTATACCTTTGATTTTCTTCATGTTGTATACCCATGTGAGTGTGCCTGCTATTATCTCCTCAGCACGGCGGGAGTGGACCTTTGGTTCCACACGGTTGGGTGGTAGTGATTCTTATTACCATTGAGATCCGACGGTCCTTCTTCTTGCTTGGATGATCCTTGTTGCAGTTATATCTTCTGATTCTTTTGGAGACTTGTACAGTTTCATGAATTGTATATTTGTACCATATGTGTTTATTGGTTGACATCCTTTGGAGGATGTATCATGTTGTATTCATCATGTTTATTTAGGAGGTTTTCATCTTATCATATCAATTGTGATATTGTATTAGAGTGATTACTACATACCCTGCGACATGTGTAGAGGATGTGGGTTATGAGATGTATATTATTGGATTCATTTGATGTATCCTTTGTGTCAGTTCCATATAGTGGTTTTTCGTAGATTATCTTGCTTAAGTGATTCTACGTTAAGGAACCCTCAAGGATTGGTATCGGTGTATGAGTTGTTCCTATGTGAATGTCATGTATCTCATTGCATTGCTTCTGCATTGTTATCATTATTGTTTGTAAACATTTAAAAAAAAAATATCTTGTTAACTCAGTGTCAAGTTTAGGTTAGTTCTCCTGGGTTCCCTGGCGGGGCATTACAATACTGATATCTAGACCCGATAGACATTTCAAATTGCAATGGAGAATACCAATATCTCAGATTTATACTTATACTTTAGGTTTACAAAAAATCTGTGACAAGTCTACACTATGATCACGGGAATCACATACACTGATTCATCATTTACTTTGTGCACATAGAGAAAATTCCCATTTTCAAATTTCAGCAAGAGTGCACTTCAGATTAGAGTCATACATAGGAGATCAGACTTTCAGTCACATTAGCATTGGTGTATATTATAGCACCCATGACTTACAATGTGGATGTATATTTTTAGGATACCTATTTCTACCCTCGCATTTAGATTATATCCATCTTTTCCTCCGCGAACTGAAACTCCCGGTTGAAGCTCGATGACATTAAGTGGTAGATATCAAAATCTATTGTTTGACACAACATAAAATGCATATCTCATTCTATGATATTGTAGGTGGTTTAATAATTTCTAATAATGAAAGCTTCATCCCACTTTAATACCACTATATCCTTCCTAATTCCTAAAGGAGATTATCGATTGAATCATGCCTGCAGACAGGTAAATATACGAACAATGATATATATTTGTAGTTTGGTTCTGATACCATGTTGAGATTTTAAGATCGCTGCAAATGTAATAGCACTCTATATTATATTTGGTATGTGTTTTTCAAATGCAATAATCTCTCTTTCATTTATATTGAGAAAGAGGCTAGGAGGGACATGTCCCTTCATGGGACATGTCCCTTCATGGGACATGTCTATTCATTTTAATATTATAATGTTTTATTAATCAATCATATATTAGAATAATAAAAGTTTGCATATATATATATATAACATATCATTATTAATCAATATATGAGTATTATATATATTCTAAATGATCACATGACTAAAGCTACATGCATTAATAGGTTTCCTAGCAAAAGATTGGATAGGTTAGGATAAAGAGAGATGATTTAACTTAATCTCCCGATACTAAAAATAGTGGAGAAAGATCAATATGAAAGACGACATCATAAAGGGATGGCGTACCAAAATACAACCCTCCTCATAGAAAGAATGGGGAGCTAATTTTCAACAATGAACATATTAATCCATTGTTTGAACTGGAAAATAGAGGAAGACAAGGAAGAAAAAATGATGGCAGTGAAAGAGGTGATCCTTAGAGACAACCAAATAGTGGAGAAAACTATAACCAAGGTGATCCAAGGGAGAAAAATATGGGAAATCATTATAATTATGGTCAAAATCACTGAGGCATGAGTCACCAAGTTCCTAGAGGGCAGAATGAGAATTGGCATAATTTGGGCCAAGGAAGAAGAACTCCTATGGTGATATAAAGATATAGGCAACTAGATTTCAATGGGATAGTTGGATAACCAAACCCTATATCAAATGAATTAAGAAATTTCATTCCAAAATATTAAGGGAATGGAGTGGAATATGCTGAGAAACATACCATAAATTAAAAAAACATTATTGAAGAATTAGAGGAAAAAAATGAGGATGTTTTCATGAAGTTGTTTGTCGAGTCATTAAATAAAGATGTTGTTGAATGGTATAGGGGGTTTTCTAATGGATCCATCTGAATTTGGTGTGACTTTGTGAGTCAATTTGTTGAGCAATTTGGTGATCATAATGATACATCTTTCGCATCTCATGAATTGACTAGCATTAAAAAGAATTTTAATTAATCCGTTGCACAATTCAATAAAAGGTTTAATAAAGTTTTGAATAGAATATCAAGAGACATAAGACATGTTGATGCTTTCTTGATTGATTTCAATCCTAGTGCATTTGATAACAAAATACATTATGAGATTAGATCATACAGACCAACAAATGTGCAACAAGCTTTTAAAGTTGCCACTACTATTGAAAATAATAGAAAGGTTTCTAGAAGGATAAATAAAAGGGATGATACTAAATTATACAATTCAAAGGCCCCTAAAAGGGATGATCTCAAATAAATCATGGATATGCTAAAATGTCTAAAGGTGAAACAAGGTAGGGGTGATAGGTCGTCATTCCCTAAAAATGACAGATTTAAATTGCAAGATATGCCCTATAATACTAGTTGGAAAGATGGTAAACTTGAAAAGAAAAGTTATGCTAAAGAAACATCTGATTCATTGAAAAGAAACAATCATTTGGTGGAGAAAAATCCTTGGTGTGAAGATTTCACACTACCACATTCTCCTGATAATTGTGTTCTAGCCCATAGAATGTAAGAGGATGAAGATCAGAGTGATGATCAACAACCCACAGTGAATAATGTCTCATTTGAACCCATGCGGGGAAGAGATGAATACGGTTCTTCTGATGAAGATTATGTATACCACGATGATATGAACATGATATATCAATGTGATAGGAAACAAGGAGAGCTACCAGTTATTAGGAGGTTAACACATTTAGAGAAAGGATTGTATACTATTGCAATAATTGAGGCAAGGAGTAGTTACAAACTGAGGAATAGAACAATAAATGATGATCAAGGGAAACCTGCTAGAATATCTATCAAGGAACCAAAGAATAAGGTCAGCCAACTAGAAATACTAAAGATCAAAGATGATACAGAAAATCTAGGTCAACATGTAGATCATCATTAAGATTTTAAATTGACAAAGCCAAAAGAGAAACCAATGGTCAGTAAATCTGCTCCCAATAGTAGTTTTTTTTTATATCAAATGCTTTATCGCAGGTGAAAATTTCTATTCCTTTATTTGAGATGATGAAAATATATTAATACAAAGATGAGGCTGTGAAAGTGTTATCTAATGTAGGCAATGTTTTTAAAGAGGAATCTAATCAAGGACCAGTAAATGAACAACCGCTAGTGGTTTATTTAGGAACTAGTATTAATCAAAATGGAACACAAGTTGATCCTTTTTATCTCACTTTGATGATTAACAATAAACTTTTTAAGAATTGTATGATAGATTCAGGAGCAACAGTTAACAACATGCCCTTAGCAGTTATGAAGGAGCTTGGAATGAAGGTTGACACAACTTATGGAATATGTTATTCCATGGACAATAGATCTATACCTGTTGTTGGTATTATGAGAAATGTAGAATTTAAATTTCCCCCATGCCCTGAAGTATCATACAAAACTGATATTACTACTGTAGAAGTTCCTACCAATTATGGAATGCTTTTATCTAGACAATGGTCAAATTTATTAGGTGGTCATATTCAACTAGATTTGTCTTATGCTACTATTATAGTGGATGATAGGGAGGTAAGAATTAGTATGGAGCCAAGATACCCATAAATAATCGAAGAAGACATTTTGATGGAGATAATAAATTTCTACCACTCATACATGGATAATTTCTAGGCGAACATCACCAAACCAACACTAAAATTCAGTATCCCCATTGAAGTGCATTTATAGGAGAATCAAGAAGAGGTTTGGAAAATGACTTTTGATGGAGCATGCAGTAAGGAAGGTAATGGGGCTGGGATCAATTTTGTATCTCCATGTGGTAAGATTTTAAAATTTTCTTTCTTGTTGAATTTGAATGTACTAATAATATTTTAGAATATGAAGCGCTAATCCTTGGTTTAAAAATTGAAAAACTTGATGGTATTAAGATGCTTTCAATTTATGGTGACTCTTATTTAATTTTTTCTCAAGTCAGAAATAAATTCACAACTAAAATTACTAGATTAAAAGAATAAAGGAATTTAGTATGGGATCTAGTTGATTTTTTTTATGCATTTTCAATCAAATGGATAGAAAGATCAGAGAATTCTCTTGTGGACTTGTTGGCTAATTTATCCATTAGGTAGGTTGACATTCCTTTTGATGAGATTGTGTAGATAGAGATGAAGAATAGACCATCAATTCCTGAAAATGTGCATAATTGGCAAGTGTTTGAACATGATAGAGATCTTCTTAAATTTCTGATGAACAAAGACAGATATGAGAATCAGAGCATAGATTGGAATGGCTATGTAGATAATAAGGATGTAAAAGAGACTTTGTTTGGAAAGGAAGTGGTACAACTAAAGAAAAAAAATTCCCAGAGGCTTGGTAGAACTTGAAGGAGTTTTTAATGAGCAAGAAAGTCTTAGGGCAGGTATGACAGTTGAAAAGCATGAAGAAGTTGAAAAGATCAACCTGGGAAATGATCATGCTCCAAAGGAAGTATACATAGGCAAGAAGCTCACTCTTGAGATCAAGGCTGATTTGACAGCCTTATTAAGAAAATATAGGCATATTTTTTCATGGTCATATGATGAGCTTAAGGCTTACCGGGATGACTTATTTCAGCATGAAATCCCTTTAAAACCAGATCATGCAAAGCCTTTTAGGAAAATAAATTGTCCTATAAACCCAATGTTAGCCCCTAAAATGAGGGAAGAACTTGTCAAATTAAGGGATGCAGGAATAATAGTGCCTATAATACATTCTACATGGGTATCAAACTTGGTTCCAGTTAGAAAGAAGAATGGAGATATAAGGTTGTGTGTTGATTTTAGAAATTTGAATGTATCATCTTTAAAAGATAACTATGCATTACCTAATAGTGAGGCTCTATTGCAGAAGGTTACTGGGAATAAATTATTTTCTATCATGGATGGATTTGTCAGGATACAACCAAGTGAAGGTATGGATTATTTTGAATTTTGATCAGTGGATATATCTCAGCATATTCTGATCCATTTCCTAAAAATTTTGGAATTTCATTTCTTAATTCATGTTTTATGTCATTAGGGTATCCCCTTATGCCATAAAAATCTAATTGTCTATATCTATCAAAAACCATTGGGGCTCTATATTTGTTTCCATTTTGATTGATTTCTCCATACCTTGGATTCTGACGATTTGAATTCTGGAATCCTTGATTATTCATCATCGATCCAAAATTTAGGTTCATATTATAATCTCTTGGACCATAATTTTGTCCTCTATTATGTTTATATCCATTATACTCTCCTCCACCATTTTGATGACCATGAATTTCATAATAGTTTGATTCATTAGGATCCCTTCTACCATCTTGGTTACCCTGCCCACAGTTTCTGTCTCCTCCCTTGTTATTCACACTATACAAAGGATTCAAATGGACATTCCTGAAGGCTCCATTATTATTTTGTCTATAAGGAGGATTATATCTTGTGATTTCATTATGTCCACCCTCCTTCTCATCTTGTGTTGAGTTTCTCTCTACATCTTTAGTACCATCCCTTTTAGGCGTGGGAATATTTTCTCTTTTTATATTTAATTTCATTAAGACTTCATCAGGTTGTCTTGTAAGTGATCTAAGCATTCTCTCATCCTTATTTTCAAACCCAATCATCCCTTGGGTAACTACATCTATAAATCAATCGTCCTCTTGTTGTGTTCGTTCCTTTCCTTGGGGGGTAATTTTATTTCCAGGCATCACATATGAGAGGGGATTCCGGTTCTCATTGTCACTTGGAGGACTATGATGATTTGAATCAGGGAATTTCTCACAGCCAAACTCTTCATCATCATTATCAGGGTATATCATGCGTGGTACATACATCATCTTCTTATTTGAATCCTTACTTCTCTTTGTTGGTTCTAATTCAACAAAATTGTCTTTCTTTAAAGACCTTCTTCCGAACATAAATTTACCACTTATATGTTATAGGATTTTAGAAGTAGATTCGCCACTTTCTTTATCAGAAAGAAATTAATATCTCATTGGTCTGGGTTCCTGTCTCCAGTGCAGTCTTAATCTTCATATTACTACCAAATATTCTGAGAGTTCTTCAAACTGTGCTTACAGACAACTCCCTAGAAGAGTCGCTAATCTATTGGTGCTCAAATCAACAAATTGGATTTCCTATGGACTTTCCATTCCAATTTTGGGAAGCCAAAGTGATTTGGCTAACTCACAAGGTTTCAACCAAGACAAGGCTGAACCTTTTGCAATTTGGGTTTGCAAAACCAAGGCCGGTAGGCCTATACCTTAGATTTATCCTCCAAATCTCAAGGCTTTTTATAGTATGTCACAAAATGCTAACTGAAATGCTTTAATTTATTAAGAGAATGTTTGTAGATAAGAAAATGAATTGAAAATGATAGATGGATATAATATCACAAAACTATGAATAATGAACTAAATAACCATAATCTAATATGTATATAGACTAGTGCCTTATTCTATCATGGGGAATAGAGTCACAATCATCCATACCCTATGTACAACCTTAGAGATAGTTTACAAGAAACAAATAACTTCAAAGGTGTTATGAAATGAGCATATGACTTTAGATAAATTCATAGTTATCTCAATTGAATATCACTTTTCAAATGATAGACCGATTGATTATGGCCACAATAAATTGAATTTAACCATGCAAGATGAAAAGACCAATTGACAATAAAAACTATAAACTTAATCATGAGAATGCAACATCAAACTATCACTTTGAAGAAAGTCTATAGATTTTATCCAAGGGGCTAATTGAAAATGAAAATGAGACAATTCCCACAAATGAGAGAAAAATGACACTTATCTTTATTGATTTTAGAAAAAAATGATACATTTAGGTCTATGCTACAGTTGTTGATCAAAACTATCCAATCTGACTATAATAACCATGATAATGATCACTTTGTATTGATGTTGGTATCCTTACTTATATCAAGTCCAAAGGATGCAAACAAGATTATGATCAATATGTTTGTTCATAACTAAAACCTACTCCTAGGATCAACAACTAAACAATGCAGTTATAATTAAAAAATGATTATCATCCTTGTTTGAAACATTTAGTTATCAACCAATTAGGTTTAATTATAATAATTTGATTAATAAATATTTTGTAGTTTGTCTCCAATAATAGTAACTTTGCATGTGATTATTAGGGTGCTTTGACCATACTTTCATCTATACATCTTTGCTTTTGATACTGGATATATTCCTTAGAAAATCAAATATCTCTATCATTTTAAACAGGCATCTCGATGTTGTTTACCATATTCTGTTACCATATATCTTCATAATAATTCCTTACAATGTGTCTTCATGTCTTTATCTTCCTTAGAATCTCCTAAAGATCACATAGTTTTATCATCAAACAGATCCATAATCTCCGCCCTCAAAACCCTGCATGAAGATGTCAACATATCAAATAATAAACGCAACCCTAAGAGAAATAAAATTAATATTAAAATATAAAACAAAAATGGAAATCCTAGTCATCACTGCCACTCAGGCACTCTGTCTTTTTTACTTTCGAAGACACATGTCAAGATCATGTAATGGCTCAATGGATAAAATTCTTGCATTTACCGATCAAGGAAACACGTATGCCATCCATGCTTTCCATCCTTTAACAAGTGATCATATACTCAGACCTTGGTGGTCCCTAGACATGTGTTACTCTGTCATAATTCCTAATGGTTAAAGGTCCTACAACTTCTTCTTTGAGGCATAACGCCTTTCATTGATTTTCATCAACTTAACCATAGATTTATCTTCAAAGATTCATTATCATTCGATCATCTTTATCGCTTGGTTAAGTCACCATTATTGACTAACCCATGTGCTAAAAGATGAGGCTATAGTAGCTTCTACTTTAACCTACCTTGTAAACTATCGTGTAACCTTGGCATCCTATCCATCCAATCATTTGATGCCATTTTTATCCCTATTGTCTTATCCTCGGACATAGGTAGGCCCATAACAAGTTTCACACTGTCGTGTTTCCTTGATAATTAAAGATCCTTCATCTTAGGTCTTGAGGCATAATGCCTACCATAGATCTTAGCAGAACTTCATCGGATTTAACTGTAGATCTTCATTCTTTATCACTGATAATATAATGGGTCTGAGACACACGATGATTAGGTGTAATGACTTGGAGGTTAAAGAATCCACATCTTCTTCTTTAAGGAAACATGCTGACCGTCGATGAAGTTTAATCTTTATAAAAAATTAACTGGAGATCTTTCTCCATTTTATTTCTTACAACAAGGTGGGTCTCAGATATGTAGCGGAATTGCACGATGCCTCGATGAATAAATGACAAGCATCTTCTTGATTAAGGAATCTCACGCGCCATTGATCCTTGCTTTAGTTTAATTAGATAGATGTACATAAAGGTATCAAATAAATTGTGAAAACATGCGAAATGACTAGTTTTTGAATTTAAATATGAATTCAAATTTAAGAATGAAGGAAGAGGAATACAAGAAATAAACATTGGCATAAATAATAAGATAAATGTATGAGTTAGTAAGATAGATGCCTGAGTTAAAATAATACAAGAATAAACTATAATTTAAAGGCACAATTGAAAGGATAAATAATAATGATAAAGGTATAAAATATACTTCCTTGAACTGTATAGATTTATAAATTTAACCTGCAAATCTAGGTTCCACCAGTGGCAAGATCCTAGCTATCTTTGGAGAAGCAGACCATTAGAAGAAAAAAATAATACAATACATATTTGTACAAATAAGGAAGAAAAAAATTTCCTTTTGCAACTTTCAAGAGAAGAAGGGTTTAAGAAATTGACCATGTATAGGAAGCTCATGAAGATAACCTTCCAAATATCGTAATAGATAAGTAATTCTCACCTCCTTTACCAATGATGAAAAAAGGACCTACCCATACAGAATCAAATTTTCCATGTCTTCCTTTGTCATGATCTTTTACATTCCATCTCAGAACAAAATCTCCTTCCTGAAACTTGTTGTGGTCTTCTTGTCAAACAAAACTTTCACTTTTTTCTATAATTCATGATTTCTCTCTTGATCCCGATTCCTCATTTCATCCAATTCTGCAAGCTGATGAAATCTATCCTCCATGAAATCCACTTCTTTCCACTATTCTTTATTCATAAATTTGTACACTGGTAACAAATTATTCAATGGTAAATGGGCCTTTTTTCCATAGACAAGTTCATATGGTGCATATCCAATAGACTTGTTCATTATAGTTTTGTCTTCCCAAAGTGCAAGTGGTAACTTTGAGTCCCATGATCTGTTGTTGTTGTTCAACATTCTTTTGATGATCTTCATTATATTCTTGTTATGAGATTCCTCTTGGCCATTTCCTTGAGGGTGATAAGGGGATGAATAAGAAATATTTATTCCATACTTCTCATGAAATTCAGTGAACTCTGTAGATCTGAAACACACAGCATTATCACAAACAATCTTATAAGGAACACCAAACCTTGTCAATATATTTTTAGTCAGGAATTTGATCACCACCTTACTAGTAGCTTGTCTAGTAGGTATGGCTTCCACCCACTTAGTGAAGTATTCAATGGCCACCAAAATCCATTTATGTCCACCACTAGAAGCATCAGTGATTTTTCCTATAAAGTCTATTCCCCACATTTGGAATGGCTCTTTAGTAGACATGGGAATAAGAGTTAATGCACCATTGTATTTGAGTTTTCCTGAGAAATGTTGACATGCTTCACATCTTTGAATATAGGCACACCAGTCTTTAAAAAACCAAGGCCAGTAGTATCCTACATTCAATATTTTATGGGCAGCGGTCTTTGCTAAAAGATGTCCCCCACATGCCCCATCATGAAGATCCTTGAGCAATTTATTTGCTTGGTATTCATCTAAAAAAAAAGAAGTATACCATCCATGTTTTTCCAGTATAGATCTCCTTGTATCAAGACATACTTAGATGCCTGAAATTTTACTATCCTTTTTTGACTATATGTAAGAATTTCTGGACATTTCACGTGTTTTAAGAAATCTACTATGTTAGTGTACCAAGGTCACCTTTCAATACTAGTCTGGGTCTCACTTAAATCCACTTGATTGACCTGTAATGCATCCATATTTGATTCTGCCATCAATCTTGCTAATCCTTCTCCTCTAACAATTTTAGTGATCTAAATCTCTATATCAAATTCTTGAATTTGGTTCACCCATCTACATCTTCTCCAAGTGACTTCTGACTGTCTAAATATATCCTTTACTACTGCATTAGGAACATAGGCTACCACCTTTGCTCTAGCCAAATAAGGCCTGAAGGATTTCACTACTTTCACAAGTACATAAGCTTGTTTCTCATTAATATCATAATTTAACTCATAAGCTTGAATATTCTTACTAAAGAATGCCATTGGTTGTTCATAACCTTCACTATTCTTTTGCAACAAGACAAAAACAATGGTGTGATATGATGCAAAAGAAAATAATTGAAATAGTTTAGTATGATCTGGATACTTGAGGACAGGGGATTCCTTAATTGCCATTTTTTATATTTACAAATGCTTCTAAAGCTTCATTAGTCCATTTCATGTCTGCACCTTTCTTCAACATCATAGCAACTGGTTTAATTATTTCTGAAAAATTTGGGAAAAACCTCCTCACAAAGTTTATTTGTCCAAAGAAGGATTGGATCTTTTTGACATTCTTAGGGACCTCAATTTTATCTATTACTACAATCCTCTCAGGGTCTATTCTTACTCCATCTTTGGACACAATATGTCCTAATAATTCTCCTTTAGTGACTGCAAAATGACATTTCTTTGGGTTCAATGGTATCCCATATTCAAGGGCTCTTTGAAATATTTGTTCCAAATGTTTGCAATGATATTCTTCTCTTTTGGAGAAATCAATTAGGTCATCTTGATATATCACCATAATCACATCAATAAAATCCTCAAAGGCCACATCCATTGCTCTTTGGAAAGTATCCCCTGCATTAGTGAGTCCAAAAGGCATTCTAGCATATACATAAGTATCCCAAGGTGTAGTAAATGTTGTTTTGTATTATTCTTCTTCTTTTACCTTCACTTGGTTATACCCTAAGAACCCATCCGTCATTGATAATAATTCATTGCCTATGAATTTCTGCAATAATGCTTCGATGCTTGGTAATGCATAATTGTCCTTTAATGATGATATATTTAGATTCCTGAAATCTAATATCACCATTCTTTTTTCTGACAAGAACCAAATTTGAAACCCATGTTGAGTGTCTAATCGGCTTTATGATACCAAAATCCCTCATCTTGATTAATTCATCTTTCATATTGGGAGCTAAAGTAGGGCTTTAGTACATTTGAGGCCTCTTTTCGATGGCTATGCGTCGCTTTTTCGACACTATTCCGTCAGCCTAGCGACAGAGACCAGTGTTGCATTTTAGGTGTCAGAATTAATGATGGTTGTAACATTTTTTGTTATTGCGATGGTACTAACCATCACAATACAAGCTAGCTATGATGGTTACCATGCTGTCATTACATATTTTAGCTATCGCTATTATGACACGTAGGTGTCACATCTTATTTTTCACTATTACGACATGTAAGCATCGCATCTCATTTGTCGCTATTATGACATGTAGGCATCGTATGTTATTTGTCACTTTTTCAGAGGTATGACAAATTTTATATACATGCAACATTGAGCCGTCAATAATTTTGCGACAGCCCGATGTCGCAAGTATAGCAAATTCGTCGCACATCTAAACAAAGTGACATCTAGGTGTCACAATACAAGCCAGCCATAATGGTTATCATGTTGTTGTTACATTTTATCTGTCACTATTATGACACCTAGGCGTCGTAGAATGAGTGTCAAAATTATGACAGACGTGCGACGAATTTGCTATACATGCGACATCGAGCCGTCAGCAATTGCCGATGGCTCGATGTTGCATGTATTTTTTAGTGTCGCTTTATAGTTTTTAAGAGTTTCTCTTTGTTTTGAGAATAGTTTAACATTCTCTACTTAACAAGGCCAACCACGTGAAGGTGGAAGCTCATCTAGCCCCTCCTAGGACACTCTTATGACCCTTTACGACACTTTAAGATCTCTAAGATGTATTCTTAGGGATCGTAAAGGGTCATAAGGGATCCTGGGACACAACAGCTGAGAAACATAAATGTAGGCATCATGGTCACAATTGTTTGGAGACACAACATAATTCAATGGTATACCCAGACGATGCAACACAACCACTGCTCCTCCAGTTCTAAGTTGGCATTGCACGATCCAAAAACCATAGATAAGGAATAAATTTAGAGAGCGGAGGAGGGCCATAACAACCGAAATAATATACCTCCGCTCTCTAAATTTATTCCTTATCTATGTTTCTGGATCATGCAGTGCCAAATTTGAACTGGAGGAGTAGTGGTTGCGTTGCATCATCTGGGTATACCACTGAATTATGTTGTGTCTCCAAACAATTGTGACCATGATATCTACATTTATGTTTCTCAACTATTGTGATATCTATATTTATGTTTCCTAGCTATCATTTTTATGTGCATGTTCTTTATGTGTTTGGCTTCTCTCCCTCCTCCAAAATAAGATTTTCCCACTCTGAATCGAGAATGCACGTGCAAATGCGTAGAATATATAGTGTTAGAAGGCCCCAAATGGGCATAAATTCAATGTTCTCCTGGTTGTTTATAAAATTTGAAACAACCAGAGAAGAATATTTTATAAACCACCGGCGCTGCATGGAACTGCATAGGATTGTCACCAAAGGGGGTTTCGGATCAGAGAACTCCCTTTCACTTAATAATTATGAAGCCATCAATGGTATACTAATTGTTTAGGATTGTAAGTTTCCATTGATGGATTCAAATTACCAAGCAAAAGGTGTACAAAAGACTTAGTAGCCTCTAGAGCCTTTTCCTTGAATGCATTATACCCATTTTTCTTGATGGATTCATCTTCTCGCTGAAGAGTTCAGCTAGAATTTTTCCTGAAAGTTTGTTTAGGTTGAAGTAAAAAGGGCAAATCAACTATAAAAGTATTGGTATAATTTGGATAGAAAGGATCACCCAACAAATAAAAGAAGAACGAAAATAGTGCAACTTAAAAGTAGAAGACATACAAACATGTCTAGTGATCATATTGTGCTGAAGTTGGCACTTGATGTTGTTACAACAACTACAGACAGTAAATTTTGCATCACTGCCAGATGTCATTGAAGTGTTGACCTAGGGTTGAATCCAGTATGCTCTTGTATGATCCAGAACCTGCAAGGAAGGTCAAGATGGGGTTAGATCCAAAGGATCTAAGCAATGCATGGCACCCTATTACTGATCCTCATCTACAATTACGCATGTGCATAGTCAAACCATACACTTCTCCTTGCCTCTCTATTTCCTGCACCTATATATACAGCTACACAACTAGATTCATGATATAAAATTCATAGTTTATTACATACAAGATCGTAACATAAGCTACATAAATAACTTAGCTAAATCAATCATAAGGTATTTAAAACTAGTATCGTAAAGAGATGCAAAATATGTAAAATATTGGTAAGGGGTGGCAAGATCAAGGAAGAACTCAAAAGTAAAAGACCTAAGGGCCAGACCTAATGCCTCAAGGGCTCATCATATATGTCCTTGCCTACGTAACTCGCAGAGACATCGTAGTTCAGGTTTAAATTTAAAACCAGTCTTTTAAAGGATGGTAGAAGTGGTATCAATCCTCTTTATCCAAAGGGTATCAATGGCATTTCTCTCTTCATTGGAATCAAGGGTACAAAATTTTCTCTGTATTGTTTGGGTATAGCACTCAATTTCTATACTAAATCAAAGAAGGGAAACATTCTTCACCCCTTATTCGATTGAAGGTAGAGGACATTGATCCTCTTTTGATAAAGAGTCTTCAAGAAAGATAGATGGTATTCTATCAATTCTACCTAAAAAGCATTACCAAGGAAAAAAGAGAAAGCAATAATTAGTAGTGTCCAAAAAAAGAGGCAAAATCATAGCAGCATAATGCATAAGGATATTATGTTTCACAGCTGTCGTGTTTATGTG
>MU214736.1:0-27276 GCA_018584345.1 Thuja plicata | reverse complement strand
ACATAGCCCTAGAAGGGGAGGATCTGACATAGGAAGAAACAATTGCCAGCGATGGAGGGGCAGAAAAAACCTCCATCTCCATCCACCATAATTCTCACAATCATGGCCCCAAATCCCACTATAGAAATAGTTCCCTGAGCATATAGGGAGCGTGTTCTACCATCACCTCTAATAGAATTTTTATCTTTGTATATTAGCACAAGAGAATATACCAAAATCACCACAACTGCCAACACTATTTGTAGTTGAAATAACTTTTCTAGCTCCACCAAGATGGATATAGGCCCATCACAAACCAAAAAGAACAACAATAACCCAAACAACACCTCTCCTCATAACAAATAAAAGCATACAATCAACCTCCAAAATCTACTCAATAAAACCAAAACCAAAAGAACAAAGGCTTCTCATGCTAGAAAATTCAAGGGTCCAAAGCCCCGTCAACCTAAGACTAGAAAGAGAAGAGATAATTTAATCATGGAAACCCCTCAAAGATATAGGGGTCCCAATTAGCCATAGATACATATTATCAAACAAACCAAGATCCATACTCGGACTCTCACAAGTAGGAAACCTCAACAACCAGGGAACAAAGGCTACAAAAGAACAAACCCCATCAACTAGTAGGGGATCCCACACCACTGACTACTCAAAGGATCTCTTCTAGATTACACATCCCTCAGTAAGGTCAAAGGGTAGAATCTCAAGGAAACCATCCAAGAAGTAATCACACATGATAAACACAAACAATCAAAAAATGACCAAACCCAGATATAAGAAAACACTAGTAAGGAGAGAATCACCAACCACAAAAATAATCTAAAATAAGGACTTTCTAACCTATCAAGATTGTGGAATCGGCAATGTAGACTAGGATACAGAAACAACAACATGTGTGTAGCTCTTATTGAGCACAAGTTCCTCCACTGTAGGGAAACAAACCATATTCATCCACGCCATTAATAAGTCAATAGTATAGCATTTGAAACAACAAGGAATAAACTAAATTTTACCATCCTCAAGCTGTTAAAGTAGAGAAAGTTTTTAGTAAAAAAAAAATAGGACATGCAAGCTGAAACATTAGAAAAGACTCGACCTCAGCTCCTAGAGAAGACATATGATTCTTTAATGTGACAGAAGGCCAGTGAGAAATTAAAGAAAAAAACACTAACACCCTCAAGCATCTATGGTGAAAAACCATATAATTCAATGTATATATTGAAATTGATAATAAGATCCTGAATGTCTAGGTTCCAGAGAGTTTGTTCAATCCCTCAATGAGGCATTTAAAAAGACACCAAACATTGCAAAATTCATTGGCATATGACCTTCAATAGATAGGGTCAAAGCTTCAGTGAGACAACAGTGGCATACTGCCCATGAAAAAGCATCACTTTCTTTATGCTAGGGTTTCTACAGATTACGATGTATGTTCTCATTATGGTGTACGCCTCTAGTCATGTAATATGCTCTTAACCAAAGGCTAAAATACAAGATATATATTGAAATTGATAATAAGATCCTGAATGTCTAGGTTCCAGACAGTTTGTTCAATCCCTCAATGAGGCATTTAAAAAGACACCAACCATTGCAAAATTCATTGGCATCTGACCTTCAATAGATAGGGTCAAATCTTCAGTGAGACAATAGTGGCAAACTGCCTGTGACAAACCATCACTTTCTTTATGCTAGGGTCTCTGCAGATTACGGCATATTTTCTCATTACGGTGTATGTTTATCATATTGACTAATATCAATCAGGCCATCTAAGGGTATATTCCTCTAGTCATGTAATATGCTCTTAACCAAAGGCTAAAATACAAGACATACCTCAAATGGTGAGTACGTAGTGGCTTGTTGATGAGTATGCGGTGGCTATACCCTAAACATGAAGGAAACCAGTTGAATTGCAAGCCGGCTTGGGGGTGTGATGAGAAAGCTATTAGATTCTTTAGTTGTGACTGCTAGCTGGATTCAATACACCAAGAGCCCTCTTTGTGCGCAGAATGGTATAGTTTACTTCCGCTCGCATGCATAGCTCGATAAAAAATGAGCCTTTATTTTTATTTTTTCTTTTTGTTTATAATCAAGAGGGTGTCACAATTAAGATGGTATCGTCACTATTACAACAGCGTCGAGGGCACTTGGAAAAAAAAATAAAAATCACACACAAATGGTAGCACCGTCGCAAATTGGCATCAAAATTTGACCCCAAATGTTGTAGTGGGGTTTATTGGTCTCTGTCTTTGGCTGAATGGTTTGGCATTAGGATTCAAAGGTATCTCGTGTTGGAAAAGGTCTTCTCGGTAAGCTTTAAGGTCATCATAGGACCAAAAAAATAAATGTCTATATTTTCTCAATAGTTTGATAATATCTGCTCTGATCTTGGGGGTTAAACTTTTACCCACAAATACTTCTTTTGAAGATTCCTCATTTCCCAAATTTCTCCTTTCTAGTTCATCCATTGTGACATTAGTGTTTTTATTATCCATTTTTGAATCTTTATTGTCAAACAATCTCTCCATTTCTACAAGGCCATTTGGAACCTTATTGGTTTTAAGTTGAATGACCTCCTTTCCAAAAAAAAATTCATTCCCATCTTCTATCTCAACATGAGTACTCAATTATATCAATTGATCTTCATATTCTTGCTTGTTGTTGAAGATTTTCCTTTGTGCACATAGTTGACTGTATGTTTGTCATTGATGACAACATATAGTATACAATAGAGTTTTGTATTTAATTATTAGTATGGATATGCTGGATCCTTGCACGGTTATTTGTATGTTGTAGACATGCTATATTCATACACACATATTTAGTAGTGCAGTTAAAGTTGAGTTATGTTGATATGTTTATCAGCTACAGCTTTAGAAGATTGTTATTAAGAGCTGACAGTAATTTCATTGTTTCTTCAGTTGCGCCTATCTTTGGGATATGTGTGTTTAGATTCATTTTTAGTTATGAGTTAAGAATGTTTAACCAAGGGCGCTTAACGTGTTTCATCTAAAGTGTGATGTTTGAGTTATTTTGGTGGAGCCAACTGTGTGAAGTGATCCATCTATTCATTTTGAGTTGCACGGTTCTAATTATATTGTGTGCTTAGTTTAGCCGACAAGAATGTTGTTGAAAGGCTTCCTACAGCTGACACAATCATATCTTTTGAGGAAGATACTTATATTATTTCATTTGTGATCACCAAGGAAGTATGCGAAAATAAAAGAAGATAGAAGTCATGATAGTTACAGAGTAGAACGTCTAATGTATTAGAATAGTAAAGCTACATTCATCAGTTAAAGATCTATGTGAAGAAGCAAAAAGATTATACAAGTCACTGGGACTGATCAAGACAATAGGTCTACTTAACTAGTTCAAATATTAGATATTGTGTATAGCTTTTGTATAGAGGGTTGCAACCTTCATGATTTAAGTAGTGTGCTATTGGATAGTGTGTCCTCACCCCTAATAGAGTTATTTGTAAAAAGACTCCTAACATGGTCCGAACTTTGACCAGGTCACTATACTTATTGCATTGTAAAGATCAACTCCTAACAAGGTTGGAAGATCTTCTAATAGGGATCATTGTACTCTAGTGTAGTTCTTTGAGGGTGATAATTCCCACCAGATTTTTTACCTATTTTGGGTTTCCCCATTACCAAAATTGTGGTGTTCTATTCTGTGTTATCTTGTTGTGTTTATGCTTAATGTTATTCTGTACTTAATTGGATAAAAGAATTGAAACTAGTAGATAATTGATTAACCCTCCCCTCTCAGTTATCTCTTGGGACTATTCCTAACAATTGGTATCAGATCCAAGTGCCTTGGAGAGAAAGCTTAATAGCTTAAGGTAGATCAAATGGTGTACTTTAGAAAAGAGAGTCCTAAGTTTGATGGAGAGAATTATCTTGACTAGAAGAAAAAAATTATAACTTACCTACAGTGCATTGGTTTTGAGATCTATGAGGTAGCTACTCATGAAATTGATGTTCCTACTTTGAAATATCTTGCAGAAGAAGATTCTACTATTAGACAAAAGGAAGTATTCACCAAAATGCAATTTCCAAAGAAGCCCTTATAAGTGCCTTATCTGACAGTGAATTTTTTGAGATTAAGAAGGCAGATAAATCCTATTCAATATGGAAGTCCCTAGAAGACATGTTTGAAGGAGACATCCAAGAAAATAATGTGCATAGAACTAAATGGAAGAAGAGATACAACAATTTAGAGATGCTGCGTGAAGAAAACATTAGATCTTACAATTAGAGGATTAATTAAGCAGTTTCAAGAATCAAAAACAATGGTGGAGAAATTTCAGAGGAAGACACAATGGAAAAATTGATGACTACACTGACAATAGATTATGAGAGCAAGATAAACATCTTGAATGAGACTATACAATTTTCAAAAGACTTCAAAAGAGAGACCTTGATCAAAAAAATTTCAGAATTTGAGATATCAAGATTGAAGACAGAACCTAAAATTGTAACAACCTTCAAAGCCTCAGTCCATAGTAAGAAATCTGTGAGCACTTCTAGTAATATTGAGAAAGAAGAAGTGGATAAAGAACTAGAAGAAATCATTTCTATGATCACTAAGAAAGAAAGGAAAGGAAAATATGAAGGACACCTACCATTCGAATGTTTTTCATGTAACAAAGTTGGTCATTTTGCATCCAAGTGTCCTACAAGAGTCAAGAAGTTCAGAATAGATTACAAGCCTAAATATACAAAGGAATGCTACTATGCTGAAGATGGTGTGACTAATGATGATTTAGGAGAAGATGAAATTGGATTCATTGCAATTGAAGATATTGAAAAAATGTTTGATGAAATGGACATTGAAGATGAAAACAAAGCACAAGAATTGACATTAGTTTCCCAAGCAGACATCAGAATAAACAATATCATTGAAAGCAGGTGTTCACATCACATGACAGGAGAAAAAGATGGATTTGTACATTTAGATAAGTACAAAGGTGGCATGGTTATATTTGGAGATAACACTCTTAAACCTATCATAGGTAGAGGATCTATCACTCTAGATGAAAATAACAAAACAAAAGATGTTTTGTATGTTGATGGTTTACATCATAACCTACTAAGTGTTGGACAGTTGCTCGATCAAGGATATCAATTGGAATTCAAAAACAACAAGTGTGTAATCAATAACAAAGAAGGAGACATGATTGCATCAGGTTCAAAGACTAAAGGTAATGTCTTTTAGCTCAACTCTGAAGTAAGTTGTTTTGTTGCAAAAGTGGATGACAGTTGGTTATGGCACAAAAGACTTTTTCATATCAATTTTGACAACATAGTAAAGATAAGAAATGTAAAGATAGTAAGATACCTTCCTAGTATTGCAAGACCAGTTGATACTATGTGCAGGGAATGTGTGATGGGAAAGCATGTGAGGAACTCATTCTAAAGCAAACATAACTCCACAGAGGACAAATTAGATCTAGTGCATACATAATTATGTGGAACTACTCAAACAATATCATACTATGGTGAAAGGTATTTTATTTTGTTTGTTGATGATTTCTCCAGAATGATGTGGGTTGCATTCTGGAAAGATAAATTTGAAGTTTTTGAGAAGTTCAAAATATTCAAAGCTAAAGTTGAAAATGAGTCTGGATTAAAGATAAAGTGTCTAAGATCTTATAAAGGAGGAGAATTCACCTCTGACAAGTTTCTTGAGTATTGTGAAGAACATGGGAACAAAAGACAGCTAAGTGCACCTAGAACCCCTCAACAGAATGGAATTACAAAAAGGAGATATAGGATCATAATTTACACAATGTGCACTATCATGATTGAAGGAAAAGTTGAACACACCTATTGGAGAGAAGTAGTCAATACAACAGTCTATACTATCAACAGAATTCAACTAAGGCCAGGCGCAGATAAGACACCTTATGAACTTTGGTTTAGTAATGTGCCTAAAGTAAAATACTTCTGGATCTTTGGAAGTAAGTGTTACATCAAGAGAGATGATGGTGTTGGTAAGTTTGATGCTAGAAGTGATGAAGGTATTTTTATGGGTTACTCTACTAAGAGAAAATCCTACAGATGTTTTAATTTGAGGTTGAAGAAAATAATTGAAAGTGCACATGTGAAGATTGATGAGAAGTTCATGATTCAAGAGAGATACTATGATTATGCACCTATGATTGAAGATGAACCTAGACCTATTAGTAAAGAAACAATTATTGAAGAAATGTTTGACTGTATTGATGTATCATGAAATAACCTTGAACCAAGTGAAGAGGAATCACAGATTACAGATGAGAGCGTCACACCTAAAGTTCCAAAATACACATCTAGATACCATTCAAAAGAAGATATCATTGGAGATCAGAGCAGTAAATTTTTGACAAGATCTAAAGCAAAAGGTTTAACCATTGATGAAGAGGTATGTTTACTTTCACAAATTGAACCCTTAAGTGTTGAAGATGCTTGGAATGATTCAGATTGGAAAAATGCAATGTAAGAAGAATTAGGTCAGATAATTAAGAATGACACATGGGAATTGGTCCCTAGACCCTATGACAAAATTGTGATTAGAACTAAGTGGATATTTAGAAACAAAATGAATGAAGATGGTACAGTGGTAAGAAACAAAGCAAGAATAGTATGTAAAGGATATGCGCAGAGAGAAGGAATTGACTACTCTGATACATTTTCCCCTATGATCAGACTGGAAGCTATTAAATTGTTTTTGTCTTATGAAACATTCAAGAACTTTAAAGTATATCACATGGATGTCACATCAAAATTTTTGAATGGTGACTTGATGGAAGAAGTCTACATAGAACATCCTGAAGGATTTAATTTATCAGAAAAACTAGACATGGTATGCCGACTAAAGAAAGCCCTCTCTGGACTCAAACAGGCCCCAAGAGCATGGTATGAGAGACTTGATGGATACTTGACAAAGATAGGATTGAAGAAGGGAGCAACAAATTGTAACTTATTCATAAAAGAAACTCCTGAAGGATTATTACTTCTTTCTATTTTTGTTGATGACATTATTTTTGGAGGAAATGACAAGCTTAGTGCAGACTTTGCTAAAGAAATGAAGAGCGAGTTTGAAATGAGCATTATTGGACCTATAAAGTACTTTTTGGGATTAAATGTAAAATAGACAGACAGAGGTATATTCATAAATCAGTCTAAATATGTGAAGGAGATATTGAAGACATTCAAGATAGAAGATTGCAAGCCAGTAAGCACTCCTATGATAACAAGAAGCAAGGTTTTTAAAAATGACAACACTACAACAGTTGACAAAACACTATACAAGTCTATGATTGGAAAACTCATATATCTTACTCAATCTAGATCAGGTTGCATTGATGACAAAAAGAGTACCTCAGGAGGAGCAGTATTTCTTAGAGACAGGTTGGTTACTTGGATAAGCAAGAAGCAGAACTGTATTTCTCAGTCAACAATAGAAGCTGAGTATGTAGCAGCAACATTAAATTGTTTCCCAATTGTTTGGATCAAGCAGATGATTAAAGAGTTTAGAATTCAGATTAATTAACCTATTGTTATTTATTGTGACAACACTAGCACTATTAATATGTCAAAGAACCTTGTGATGCATGCAAAGACAAAACACATAGAAATAAAATATCATTTTCTAAGAGAAAAAGTTGCAGAGACAGAAGTGAAGTTGGACTATGTGAGCACCAAAGAACATTTGGCAGACATATTTATGAAACCTTTATCAAAAGATACTTTTCAGTATCTCAGGAAGAAGCTGGGAGTAATTCCCTTTCCTAAGTTTGATTATAATTTGCAGCAAGTGCATCAGTCCTTGGTGACTGATGATTGGTTTACTACTCTACTTTAGGAGTAGTACCTGTGCATATTTTTATTTGGCATCCTTTTCCATTGATGTCAAAGGGGGATTATATAGTAAGGGGGAGCATATTTTTGGGATTAATGGGAAGTAGTACTAAGAGGGGAGGGGTGAATCAGTACCTCTAAAACATTTATCTCTTTTCACCATTCATCATTAGTAATCATTCTTTATTGTATTACCGACCATTACTGTTGTTCTTTCTTATGCACGTAGTATTAATTCATAATCTTTAATTGTTTGCAACATTCATAGAAACATTCATGAAAGTAATAAAAACATAACACAAGATATGATATCACAGAAAACTCTTGTTAAGAAGTAAAAACTGTGGTGGGGATGGCACCCACAAAACTTCACAATCTGCAGAATGGAAGGGAGCCAGTAAAGGCTTATAATTGATCACTTCTAATGATCTACCCTATTAGGAGTATTAAAGTGGACACCAGTTAAGATCTACTATGTTAAGACCTTTAGCAACACTGATTCAAGTGTGCACTCGGTTAAGAGATTTACAATAGGACTGCTAGGTACACCTTTCTTGAAAGGATTTCTTAAGTGTACTACACTTGTTAGAATGAGTACATATGTTTTACCTAACTATATGCAATCTACAATTGATGATCGCAGATCCATTAAAGCTCTAATAATAAGAATATCACCTTAAGTGACTGATTAATACCTTTCTCTACTTGTCGGTAGCCTATGTTCTTTTTCTTGAAACTGATTTGATTCTTTTCTGTCCTTCTACATGAAATCTCTTGTCTGGTCCTTAGATGCTCTCAGTGGCTAAAATATTCATCAAACAACAAAATGTTCACAATAGATTGAGCATCTATTTATAGAAGTAGTTGACCTATCTTAGAATCATGCATTACAATGTTAACTCTTAGATCCAAGGTTTACAACTTGACCTTGATCTTTAGTTTACATGTTTTAAATCAGTAAAAATAATTAAAATGATAATAAATACGTTGCTTCCTTTGCACATAATGGTTTTAAAACAAATGAAGAATCTATATATACAACTTCAGTGTTTTATCTGACGTGGAAAGTTAGATCCACTTTTTGTGGGATGTAATTGACTGTCGGTTCTTGGTCATCGGGTTGAACTGAAAGTATGTCGGCATTCCTTTGTTGAATTGATCGTCAGGTTCCCTTCATCTATCAGGTTCCTCTATTTTTTTTTTCGTCAGGTTGCACTGTTGTTACTCGTCGGGTTCCTTTAACCTTTTTGTCATCGGGTAACATTGAATAGTGTTTGTCAGGATGCTTTGAACTTGGCAGTATTGGGTAACCTTGGCATTGGGTAGTGTTGTGCCCTGTCTATCGGTGTAGTGTAAACCAATGGTGTAGATCATGTTTTTCCTTGTGTATACTAATGGCAAAATATAATGCCTTCAATCTCCCCCTTTGACAGTAGTATCAAAAACTAATATGTGCATAATACTAAAGTGTTTAGTATGTACACCATGTCTATATCCTTGTCATTGTATGACTCCCCCTAACTATATGCATCAGTATAGTATAAGTATATGTACATGTATACTTGCCTCTGTACTATAGATTCCCTATTCTTTTCTCTTTCAATTGTTTGACTGTAAATTTCATTTCCTCCTTTCACTTCCCCCTTATTTTACTATGATTGTACATATCACTTCCCCCTTTATTTGATACTCATGAAAAAAATGTACAACTTATAAGATGCCAAAACTATGACAAAAATGCGTAACTTAGAATGTGTCAAGAATATCTGAGTGGGTGTTCTTGATGTCTTTGAGCAATTTCTCCCATTTTTATTTTAGCAGTTCTATTGCCATGTGCTCTAGCTCGAGCCTTGCATGCATATCATAAATTTTGTCTAGGATAGACATTTCTGGGGTGGAAATTAGTGCATTTTCCTTTGTCATATGTTTCTGTAGGAGGGTTAGTGTCGGTAAGAGTTGTGCTTGTAGCTCATTTACCTTATCTCTAAACTTGGTCTCTGCAATCTGTATGTCCTGTCTCAATTTCCAAGCTTGCTTGAGTTTCTCATTGTGCAATTTTATTTCCTCTTCACTATTTGTGAGACTTTGTGCACTTGTCTAAAGATCAGCATCTATCTATGCTATATTGTTGGTATACTCTTGGGTGAGTTGATCAAGCTTTCATAGCTTTTGTATCAAGGTTATAGCTTCTGAGATTATCAGATCTATCATGCTAACTAATTTAGAAAGCTTTACCTTTTCCAATGCCACGTCTTGTCTTATCTTTTCTGCTAGCTTGAACTCATATTTATGTTCAAGTCTTTCTTCCATGACCTTCTCAGCATCTATGTTCTGAGATGTGAATGCATCTGTGAGAACCACTAATTGATCAAGCATTGGGGCTGTTTGATCAACATCTACATCTGGTACTATTTGTTGAAGTATGCCTCATGCTACTTCAAGTACGTTTGCCTCTTTTGTGGATTTTCTTAATTTTTATTGCATTTCTTTCCTCTCACAGAGTCTTGTATACTTGGTCAATTTAGTTGGATCCAATGTCCTTGGATCACATACTAGAATCTCAATGATTTCATCCAGAGTGACTGGATTCTTATGCTTTCTCTTCTTATTCTTTGAGATTTTTGGGGATGCAGATGTATGAACTACCATTGCTAGTTGATTTTTCCTCTCTAAAGTGCTTGGTGAAGGCTTTGTTGATGATGCTTCTTGTGTTTTCTGCTCAGGGTGCACCTGTCAGTTTTGTGAAGATGTCTCTCCATCAACCTTAGGTGACTCTACAGATTTTTCTTCTATTTTCTTCTCCAAATCATCTTTCTTTTCTTCTTAACTCTTATCTTTCTGCATGTCCTCTTCTACCTTTTGTGTTTCTTCTTTACTTTGATCAATAGACTTATCTTTGTGATCATCGGTTGCAGCTTGCTCTGTAGTTGTGTCCTTTGTGCTATCAATGGTGTCTTTTTCTTCTGCATCCCCCTTGTCCTTGGGTGTGCTTGTGTCCTGTACAGTAGATCCATCATTACCCTCTAGTATATTTATTTCCTTCATTAATACTGGTATATTGCTTTGAGTTCTAGCTTGGGCTATATCTAGAGTGGTGTCCTTTTTATCAGTTTGGTCTTTTTGAGCACTGACATCCTCATCTTTTTGTATTTGTTCTGCAGGGTCTGGTTTTGTTGTCTCAATGACTAAAGTATCCTACCTTGTCTCATCAGCAACATTCATTTCTTTATCCTCTGAAGTCTTTAATTCTTGTTTTCGTCCCTGATCTTTAAGTGTTATGAATATTACATCATCTTTCTTTTGTGGATCTTTATCATAGTCATAGTTAGTGATGTCTTGAATGTCAAGATCATCCATTACCTTTTCCAATTATATTTTCTCCATATCTTCAACATTGTCCAAAGTAATGTGCTGAGGACTTTCCTTGTCTTTCTCCTCCTCTCTATGTGGTGTGTCGATGAGAAGTAATTGTTCCTCATGACTTGTTGACTTTGCTGGTAGATCTAGGAGTTGTCTGCATTTTGTCTTGGTCATTGTATCTAGCTCTATGAACTTATCTTGTAGCACTTTGTAAGCCCTTATCTTGGCTACAAAATTTCCTAAGTGCTTCTTCATAATTTCTTTGATTTCTTCAACCTTAGATTCAGAAGGCATAAGTGTAACAAGTACCCTCTCCCTTTCTTCTCTTTTGGTCTGTAAAGCATATTACCATTGTTGAGATATTTTATTACCCAACTCCTTGGGTATTTGGTTGACAAATTTAGCTGGTACATATTTGTAGTTGACCATTGCCCTTATTATGGCATCTTGTATCTTATTTGGGTCCTCTATTTTGAGCATATCCCATTGTCTGATTTTATTGGCATTCATTATGCCAGATGCAGCAATAGATTCAGCAGCCTCATCAATTGTTACATTTATGAAATTCTTCTTTGTCACATCAGGCTCATCATCTTTTGTGTCTTCTATATCAGCTTTTGTCCTAACCAATATTTTTCTCCTCTTGGTAGGTGTTGTCTTCACAGTTTGGTGCTTTGTTTGTTTTGCTGGCTTCTTCCTCTTATAGGTCCTTACTTGACCTTTCTTAAGAGGTGTGGTATCAGTCTTTGCAGTTAGACTCCTTGTCCTCTGCTTCTTTGTAGGAGGTGGAGGTGTATCCAATTTATTTTCCTTAGATTTTGATCTCTGGTCATCTTGCCCTTCACCGATGGTACCCCGTTCATCAGTTTTCTCAGTTTTTTCTTGTTCCTCCTCATTTACCAATATAATATTTTTAATATTCTTGACCATTTTATTCTTCTTATTGACAGTCTTCTTAATTTCTAGGCCTCTTTTTATCTTTGATCTAGCCTCCTCATAGGTTCCAAACCTTGGCTTCTTGCTTTCAATAGGCTCATTGATCAATGCATCAATTGGTTGCTTGATCTATGTTGATTTCATAATCAAGTGGGGCTAACCAAGCTATCCTTGGTACAACCAGTTTTATGTTGGTGAAATTTGTATCCACCATAAAACATATTTCATCCCTATGTTTTTCTTTTAGTTTCTCAGGGATCCTTGTTCTTTCCATCATCTTTTCCTTAAATTCAAGAAAGTATGCAGTCATAATAGACTCAAAATTATCTCCTAGTGAATTAATTAGTTCACTAATCTATAGTTTCATTGGCTTTGTAGAGTCCCATTTCACTTTTCCTACTGAAGGAAAGTATTCTTGAAAGTAGAGAAATATGCACATGATAAGTGAGACGAACTTACATGTGTTAGTCTTTGTAGACCTGGTTGTGTTCATGTTCTCATCAAGTTGTTTTAGCAAGATCTCACATAGATCCATTTGAATTCCTTTGATTACTATCTTGTAAGTTGTGCTTACTAATGTTGATGATATGTTGTTCAGCCTACTTTCCTGAAAGATGTTGTAACCAATCACACAAGCACTGAATCTCAGTTCTTCATCAGTGATGGTGTTCACTTTTAGACCTCTATTATCCCATTAAGCTTTTGTAAGATTTTCAACTTCTCGCCTAGAAGGATGCTTATGAGCTTTAGGCTTGTCAGTTATTGGATAACCAGTAACAGTGACAACATGAAGGACATCCTTAGTAATTTGTTTGATTTGATCCAACCATAGCTTCTGATCATCCATTCTACTAAGTACCAATGTGATCTAGTCAGTTTTGAAGTCCCTCGGGAAATGTAGGGCATTAGTTATCCCTTTAACTTCTAAGCATTTGTGCTCTTCCTTCAGGTTACCTTCTACATCACAAAGCTTCTTGTAAGCTTCATCCATCTCTAGATCACCTATTTCAGCGATCTTGCAGTGAATGTAGGACCTTACGTCCTCTATCAGCAAAACCCTAGGTGGAATATTAGAAAATGCGCCAGTTTCATCAGGTTGCGATGCAATCTCAGGGCATATTTTGTATTTGGGTTCTACACAGGTGTTATTCTTGATTAAGCTAACCACATTATTCTTATCACTCTTGATCTTACCAATTCTTGAGGTGGTTGCCATCATTTTTCAAGTTTTAGGGCTTTCTTGGAATTTAGGCCTTTCTTGAAAAATAACGACAGAGTACTTTCGGTGCCGTCGGTACTTACTTCGATCCATGATAATGGTGAATAATCTATTTTTTGTGTGCTTGGATCGATTTGAAGTTTCTCTATTGAATTATCTTCAATCACTCTATTTTTTGCTCTACTTTTCTCTTCAAATCGTAGGTGCAAAATGAAGTGCTCCCGTTGAACATTTATAGACTTTTTCCCTAAGTCTTGTCATAAATGCTCAATGAATCATTGGGACATGAAGATGAAGTTCATTGGGAAGACATTCAAAATCATCATTGGGGTTGTCAGGATGCTCAAGATAGTGGTTAAGAATTTTTCTTTTACCAACGGATATCGGTATTCTGTCATGACAACTTTGTATCTTTGCTTCCTTACTGACGGGTGTCAGGTTACATTAGCAACTTAGCCATTTTATGTGTTGACCAAAAATTTACGGTAAGTGTAAAACAACTCATCCATTATGTTCACCGATGATTTTCTCTATGTGTATTCCAACGGGGTTGTTTTCTCAGAATTGTAACAAGTAACATAATATGCATCTCTATTTATGCAGATTTTGACTATGCATCAATTTGTATAATGGAATTGATGTAAAATATGACTTGGTATAGTGTAGTTCCATACTTACTTTTTTACCTTAAGTGAGGGTGGTGATGTCACCAGATCCATTGGATGGGGTGTCACCATTTGCATTGCTTGGTCTAGCTTCATCACTGCTTGAAGAATTTCTCCACATTTTTTCTCTAGCCCTCCAGATATCTTCAATGGTGTTTCCATTCGGATATGTGCTTGTCTCTGTCATTTATTCTTTGCAATATTTCTTGAGATGACCAAATTTGTGACAGTGTAAGCATGCCATTCCAGGGTTTGACCAGCTTCTAGACCTTTTGGTCCATGCTCTCATGCAGTTTGTAACAATGTGACCATATCTACCACATTATGTATAGTTTGTCCAAGAATTGTAGTCCCATACTTATTTATTACCGATTCTCTTTGGTTGATAGGGAGTTTCTTGACCTTTTGGCTTCCATGCTTGCCTTTTCTTTTTGCATCATTCATTAGTTGTGTGCCCATTCATCTTGCATGTAGGATAGTATTTGTCCATGTAGGTTTCCTTCTTTGGTTGATTTATTTTAGACTTACATTCATATGCTTTATGTCCTTTCTTGCTACATTTATAACAGAATCCTATGAATGAAGACGTAGATTTAGGAATACCTTTCATTTTTTCTCGACATACATTTGATGTGTACCCTTTCTTTCCACAGTGTTTTCATGTCATTTTTCTTGGTCTTGGATTTTCATTGACATTCTTTGGATTGGATTGATTTGATGATTCTCCATTTTCGGTAAAGCCTAAACCGTTGTTGTTGTTGACTCTTTATTGTCCTTCAAGAAAATCATCCATTCTTTTATTTCTCTCTTCAACCTTACTAATAAATTCATTATGTTGTTCCTAAATTATAACCTCATGCTTTTGTTTTTCATTCTCTTCTCAAGTTCACCGATAGCGTGTACTCTTTCAATGAGTTCTATGTTCATTCTGTTTGCTTCTTGACTCATAAGAATAATGTGATTTGTAATCTCATGGTGATGCTCACCATGTCTTTTAATTTCTAACTCCTTCTCTTGTAGTTTCTCTGTAATCTTTCTTTTTTAATCAATAGAAAGTGTTCATTCTATTTTAGCTTGTCTAGAAGAAGTCATCACATCAATCATTCTTACCATTTGTGTCTCTTGACTGATTTCCAACATCTTTATGTGTTCTGTAAGATGTTGATTGATCTCCTTTAGATTAGTGATGTTCTCTTCTGATGTGTTTGATGCATTACTTGTATTTGATCCTAAAGATTCAAATAAATCTTGAATCTCTTCTTCTTGATAATATTTTTCAGTGCTTTGGGTTGCCATACCTTTCGTCTCATCCAACAACTCTCTCATCTTGATTCTCGCTTCTTTATACTATTCGTAGAACATCTGTATCTCAATCTTTTTATTCTCAATATTCTTATCAAGTTTGTACTTCTCCATTGTATGATCTTTTCTCTTAAGCATTTAATCTTTTCCAAGAAGAGACTGAGCTTTGATACCAATTGTTGGGATTAATGGGAAGTAGTACTAAGAGGGGAGGGGTGAATCAGTACCTCTAAATTTTTTATCTCTTTTCACAATTCATCATTAGTAATCATTCTTTACTGTATTACCAACCATTACTATTGTTCTTTCTTATGCATCTAGTATTAATTCATAATCTTTAATTTATTGCAACATTCATAGAAACATTCATGAAAGTAATAAACACATAACACAAGATATGATATCGTAGAAAACTCCTATTAAGAAGTAAAAACTGCGGTGGGGATGGCACCCAAAAAACTTCACTATGTGCATAATGAAAGGGAGCCGGTAAACGCTTACAATTGATCACTTCTGATGATCTACCCTATTAGGAGTATTAAAGTGGAGATTGGTTAAGATCTACTCTGTTAAGAGCTTTAGAAACACCGATTTAAGTGTGCACTTTGTTAAGAGATTTACAATAGGACTGTTATGTCCACCTTTCTTGAAAGGATTTCTTAAGTGTACTACACTTGTTAGAATGAGTACATATGTTTGACCTGACTGTATGTAATCTACAATCGCTGATCACAGATCCATTAAAGCTCTCATAATAAGAATATCACCTTAAGTGACTGATTAATACCTTTCTCTACTCGTTAGTAGCCTGTGTTCTTATTCTTGAAACTGATTTGATTCTTTTCTGTCCTTCTGCATTTAATCTCTTATCTGGTCCTTAGATTCTCTTAGTGGCTACAATCTTAATCGAACAACAACTTGTTCACAATAGATTGAGCATGTATTTATAGAAGTATTTGACCTATCTTAGAATGACTCTTAGATCCAAGGTTTACAACTTGACCTTGATCTTTAGTTTGCATGTTTTAAATCAGTAAAATTAATTAAAACAATAATAAATACATTGCTTCCTCCACACATAATGGTTTTAAAACAAATCAAGAAGCTATATATACAACTTTAGTGTTTTATCTGACGTGGAAAGTCATATCCACTTTTTGCGGGATGTAACTGATTGTCGGTTCTTGGTTGTCGGGTTGAACTGAAAGTCTGTCAGCATTCCTTTGTAGAACTGATCATTGGGTTCCCTTAATCTATTGGGTTCCTCTCTTTGCTATTCCATCGGGTTGCACTGTTGTTACTCGTCGGGTTCCTTTAACCTTTTTGTCATCAAGTAACATTGAATAGTGTTTGTTAAGATGCTTTGAACTTGGCAGTATCAGGTAACCTTGGTGTTGGGTAGTGTTATGCCCTGTCTGTTGGTGTAGTGTAAACCAACGGTGTAGATCATATTTTTCCTTATGTATACTAATGGAAAAATATAATGCCTTCACATATACTCTAGGGGAGTATATAGTCATGAAAATTAAAATACAACAAAAAGAGATGCAACAATTAAGAGGAACTTTTGATGAGGATATTGAGAAGATTGAAAAAAGAAAGAAGATACATTTGGATTGATGGTGTTTTTCATATCATATGTTGCCATCAATGTCAAAGGGGGAGATTGTTGGAGATTTGCCTTTGAGTAACTAGTTGACTGTATGTTTGTCATTGATAACAACATATAGTATACAACAAAGTTTTGTATTTAATTATCAGTATGGATATGTTGGAGCCTTGTGTAGTTATTTTTATGTTGTAGACATATTTATTATGCTATGTTCATACATGTAGATTCAGTAGTGCAGTTAAAGTTGAGCTATGTTGATATGTTTACCAACTACAGCTTCAGAAGATTGTTATTAAGAGCCAACTGTAATTTCATTGTTTCTTTAGTTGCGCCTATCTTTGGGATATGCGTGTTCAGATTCATGTTTAGTTATGAGTTAAAAATGTTTAACCAAGGGCGCTTAATGTGTTTCATCTAAAGTGTGATGTTTGAGTTATTTTGGTGGATCCAACTGTGTGAAGCAATGTGTCTATTCATTTTGAGTTGGGTGGTTCTAATTATGTTGCATGATTAGTTTAGCCGACAAGAATGTTGTTGAAAGGCTTCCTACAGCCAACACATTCATATCTTTTGAGGAAGATACTTATAGTAGTTCATTTGTGATCGCCAAGGAAGTATGAAAAAATAAAAGAAGAGAGAAGTCATGACAGTTACAGAGAAGAATGCCTGATGTATTAGAATAGTAAAGCTACATCATTCATCAGTTAAAAATCTATATGAAGAAGAAGAAAGATTATACAAGTTAGTGGAACTGATCAAGATAGTAGGTCTACTTAAACATTTCAAATATTAGATATAGTGTATATCTGTTGTACAGAGGGTTGCAGCCTTCATCATTTAAGCAGTGTGCTATTGGACAATGTGTCATCACCCCTAATAGGGTTATTTGTAAAAAGACTCCTAACAGGTTCTGACCTTTGACCAGGTCACTATACTTATTGCATTGTAAAGATCAACTCCTAACATGGTTGTAAGATCTTCTAATAGGGATCATTATACTCTAGTGCAGTTCTTTGTGGGTGCTAATTCACAACCGGGTTTTTACCTATTTTGGGTTTCCCCGTAACGAAAATTGTGGTGTTCAATTTTGTATTATCTTGTTGTGTTTATGCTTAATGTTATTATGTACTTAAATGGATAAAAGAATTGAAACTAGTAGATAACTCATTCACACCCCCCCTATCAGTTATCTCTTGGGACTATTCCTAACACTTGTATGCTAGAAATCTGATTATGTCTCTATCATCCTCAAAGATTTGCCAATTTTTAACATTTTTAGGTACAACAAGCCTGGTTGTAACTTCTACTTGGACTATGTCTTCACATGGGATGTCACTATGCTTTAATTCCAAATTAGCCATAAAATCTGCAAGGATATTATCTGATCTATCTATCCAGTTAATAGAAAAAGCATCAAAACATTCTATAGAATCCCATACTTAATTTATATATCTTTTAAGATGAGGCTTCTTAGAAAGAAATTTATTTTTAACTTGAGAAACAATTAATTTAGAATCCCCAAAGACACTTAAATATTTGATTCCATGTTTACTAGCTAATCTCAAACCAAGTAATAGAGCTTCATACTCTGCAACATTGTTAGTACATTCAAAATCTCGTAAAATGGAATATTTAAATATTTTCTTATCAGGGGCAAAGAAAATGACACCAGCTCCATTACCATCCCTACAAAAATCACCATCAAAATACATTTTCCAAATTGTATTTTTACTTACTTTTGCATGTAGCTCAATTTTTCAGCATTTTGCATTGCATCTTTTGAAATACTTACCTGAAAGTTATCCATATCAAAGTGACAAAAATATGTAACCAAGCTTGGATCCACATCCTTAATAATATATGGACTTCGAGTCTCCCTGTCAATTCTCACATCCCTACCATTCACTGGGATAGAAGCATAAGAAAGATCTATTTGAATACTAAATCCTACCAAACTAGACCATTGTCTAGATAGAAGCATTCCATAATTGGCAGGGACATCAACAATAGTAATATCTATTTTATATGACATTTCAGGACATATAGGAAATTTAAATTCAACATTTTTTATGCCTACAACAGGAACTGATCTATTATCCATACCATAACATTTACCGAATTTGGTATCAGCATTCATTCCTAATTCTTTCATAACATCATTAGGCATGATGTTTACAACTGCACCAGAGTCTATCATACAATTCTTTACCATTGTATTGTTTATTAACAATGTAAGATAGAATGGATCAATTTGATTTCCATTTTTTCTTAGTGTAGTTCCTAAATAAATAGCTGGAGGATCCTTTACCCCTTGGTTCAAATCTTCCTTATTACCTACATTAGACAATATTTTCAAAGCTTCATTTTTGCATTCAGGTATTTTAACTATTTCAAGAAAAGGAACATATATTTTAACCTGAGATAATGCATTAGACATAAAATAAAATTAATTGAGAAGAGGTTTATTGACCACTTTTCCTTTTTCTATTTTTGGAAAGTCCTCAGGTGCTACCTGTTTCTCTTGAGTGAAGTTTTTGTGCTTCACCTTCCTTGGATCAATTCCTTGGTTAAATTTCCCTTGTTCTACATTCATTGTTCTATTCCTTAATCTATAATTACTCTTTACTTCTTCAACTGCAACAGCTGTATATTCTCTTTTTTCTTCTATCAATTTTCTCAACCCTGAAGTCCTTTCCTGATAAACCACGTAATGGTACACTTTGTTTAGGTCATTATTATAGTAGTATTCATCTGAAGAACTCTAATCATCATATCCTCATATGGGATCTACTGATAATGAATATGCAATAGGTTGAGGATTATCATCCTCTTCATCTGGATCTATAATAGCCTGTGCTAGTAAGCATTGCTCTACTGCATGAGGCAACCTACATACATCACACCAAGGGTTTTCTTCCAACATATGATTTCCTTTTAATAATGGATCAAGAGTATGCAATTCTTTATTTACTGGTTTTCCATCCTTCCATGTTGTGTTATAAGGCATAGCCTGTAATCTGTCTTTGTCATTTTTGAATGGTGATCGATCACTCTGGTTGTGTTTAAAGTTATCTCTTCCATTACCTGTTTGGGATTTTTTCATCACATTCATGAATTTCTATTCCTCTTTATATTTCTTAGGAGCTTTAGGATTTAATAATCGAGGGTCCTCCCTCTTAACACTTATGCAGATGCTTTCCTATCATTCTCAATAGTTATAGAAATCTTGAGAGCATGTGCTAAAGTATATGGGCTATGAGATCTGATTTCATAGTTGGTCTTATTGTTAAAAGCACCCATGTAGAAATCTATAAAAAGGAATCAACATGCCTGATATCTCTTAGAATCCTTTTTAATAAATTTTTAAATCATTTTTTGAACTCAACAACAGATTCATTCTGATTTTTACTTATACTTGTCAATTCATGAGACGCAAATGAATTGTCATTATGATTAAAAAACTGTTCTAGGAATTGATTAACAAATTTACACCAACTAGATATGGATCCATATGGTAAAATTGTGCACCATTCTGATGCATCCTCTATGAGAGATTGAACAAACAATTTCATATATACATCCTCATTGAATTCCTCAAACTCTTGTATAACATTCTTCATATTTATGTAATGTATCTTAGCAGATTCTCATCCACTTCTTGAAAATTTTGGAATCACATTTCTTAATTCATTTTTTATGTCATTAGGGTATCCCCTTATGCCATAAAAATCTATTTTTCTATATCTGTCAGAAACCATTGGGGCTCTATAGTTGTTTCCATTTTGATTTATTTCTCTATACCTTGGATTCTGATGATTTGGATTTTGGAATCCTTTATTATTCATCCTCGGTCCAAAATTCAGGTTCATATTATAATCTCTTGGACCATAATTTTTCCCTCTATTATGTTGATATCTATTATACTCTCCCCCACAATCTTGATGACCATGAATTTCATAATGGTTAGATCCATTAGGATTCCTTCTACCATCTTGGTTACCCTGCCCACTATTTTTGTCTCCTCCCTTGTTATTCACACTGTACAAAGGATTCAAATGGACATTCTTGAAGGATCCTTTATTATTTTGTCTATGAGGATGATTATATATTGGGATTTCATTATGTCCACCCTCCTACTCATCATGTTCTAATTTTCTCTCTGCATCTTTAGTATCATTCATTTTAGGTGAGGGAATATTTTCTCTTTTTATATTTAATTTCCTTAAGACTTCATCAGGTTGTCTTCTAAGTTCTCTGAGCATTCTCTCATCCTCATTTTCCAATCCAATCATCCTTTGGGAAACTGTATCCATAAATAAATCATATTCTTCTTGTGTTCGTTCCTTTCCTTGGGGGGTAATTTTACTTCCAAGTTTTACATATGAGAAGGGATTATGGTTCTCATTGTCACTTGCAGGACTATGATGATTTGAATCAGGGAATTTCTCATAGCCAAACTCTTGATCATAGTTATGAGGGTATATCATGCATGGTACATACATCATCTTCTTATTCAAATCCTTACTTCTCTTTGTTGGTTCTAATTCAAAAAAATTGTCTTGCATTAAATACCTTCTCCTAACATAAATTTACCAATTATATGTTATAGAATTTTGAAAAGTAGAGTCACCACTTTCTTTATCAAAAATAAATTCATATCTCACTGGTCTGGGTTCCTATCTCCAATAGAGTCTTAATGTTTAGATTACTACCAAATATTCTAAGATTTCTTCAAACTATCCTTACAGACAACTCCCTAGCAGAGTCGCCAATCTTTTGGTGCTCAAATCAACAGATTGGATTTCCTATGGACTTTCCAATCCAATGTTGGGAAACCCAAGTGATCTAGCTAACTAACAAGGTTTCAACCAAGACAAGGCTGAACCTTCTGCAATTCTGGCTCTGCAGAACCAAGGCTGGTAGGCCTATACCTTATATTTATCATCTAGATCTCAAGGCTTTTTATAGCATATAAAGTATACTTCAAACTTATTTCTCTCAAAATATGACAAGGTACTTGAAATAAATCTTAACTGAAAGTAGTATGTAACAAAATGCTAACTAAAATGCTTTAATTTATTAAGAGAATGTTTGTAGATATGAATGTGAATTAAAAAGGACAGATGGATAAAATATCACAAAAATATGAACAATGAACTAAATAACCATAATCCAATATGTATATAGACCAATTCCTTATTCTATCATGGGTAATAGAGTCAAAATCATCCCAACCCTATGTACAACCTTAGAGATAGTTTACAAGAAACAAATCACTTCAAAGGTGTTATGAAATGAGCATATGATTTCATATAAATTTATAGTTATCTCAATTGAATATCACTTTTCAAATGAAAGACCGATTGATTGTGGCCACAATTAATTGAATTTAACCATGCAAGATGAAAACACCAATTGACAATCAAAACTATGAACTTAATCAGGAGCATGCAACATCAAACTATCACTTTGAAGAAAGTCTATAGATTTTATCCAAGGGCCTAATTGAAAATTAAAATGAGAAAATTCCCATAGATGAGAGAAAAAGGGCACTTATCTTTATTGATTTTGGAAAAATGATACATTTAGGTCCATGTTATAGTTGTTGATCAAAAATATCCAATCTGACTATAATAACCATGATAATTATCACTCTATATTGATCTTGGTATCCTTACTTATATCAAGTCCAAAGGATGAAAAGAAGCTTAAGATCAATACGTCTGTTCATAACTAAAACCTAATCCTAGGATCAACAACTAAACAATGCATTTACAATTAAAGAATGATTATCATCCTTGTTTGAAACATTTATTTATCAACCAATTAGGTTTCATGATAATAATTGAATTTATAAATCTTTTTTAGTTTGTCTCCAATAATAGTAACTCTGAATGTGATTATTATGGTGCTTTAACCATACTTTCATCTATACATCTCTTCTTCTGATAATGGATATATTCCCTAGAAGGTCAAATAGCTCTATCATTTTCAACAGGCATGTCGACGTTGTTGACCATCTTCTATTACCATATATCTTCATAATAATTCCTCACAACATGTCTGCATGTCTTTATCTTCCTTAGTATCTCCTAAATATCACATAGTTTTATCATCAAATAGATCCATAATCTCCACCCTTGAAACCTTGCATGAAGATGTCAATGTATAAAATAATAAACCAAACCCTAAGAGAAATAAAATTAATATTAAAATATAAAATGAAAAAAGGAAATCCCAGTCATCACTGCCACTCGGGCACTCTATCTTTTTTACTGTCAAAGATACATGTCAAGATTGTGTAATGCCTCAATGGATAAAAGTATCACATCTCCCGATCAAGGAAACACACCTGTCTTTGATTCTTTCTATTCTTTAACAAATGATCATATAGCTCAGACCTTAGTGGGCCTTAGACATGTGTTACTCTGTCATAATGCCATAATGGTTAAAGGTCCTGCAACTTTTTCTTTGAGGCATAGTGCCTATTGTTGATATTCATCAACTTAACCATAGATTGATCTTTAGATATTTGTTATAAGTCTATCATCTTTATCACTCAATTAAGTCACCATCATTGATTAAACCCTTGTTCTAAAAGATGAGGCTTTAGTAGCTCATAATTTAACCTGCCTTGTAAACTGCTATATAACCTTGTCATCTAGTCCATCAAATCATGTGACTCCCTTTGTATCACTACTATCTCATCCTCAGACATCGGTGGGCCCATAACATGTGTTTCACTATTGCATTTCCTTGATAATTAAAGATCCTTCATCTTAGGCCTTGAGGCATAATGCCTATGGTAGATCTTAGCAGAACTTCATTAGATTTAACCATAGATATTCATTCTTTATCGCTGAGAATCTAGTGGGTGTGAGAGATGCATTGATTGGGTTTAATGTCTTGGAGGTTAAATAATCTTCATCTTCTTCTTTAAGGAAACACGCTGACTGTCGATGAAGTTTGATCTTTATAAAAAATTAACTGCAAATTTTTCTCCATTTTATTTCTTAGATAAGGTGGGGCCTGGACATCTAGTGGGATCATGTGATGTCTCGATGAATAAATGATGGGAATCTTGTCAATTAAGGAATAGCGTCAGCCATTGATCCTCGCTTTAGTTTAATCAGACATATCTGCATAAAGGTATCAAATAAACTGTGAAAACATGAAAAATGGCTAGTTTTTGAATTCAAATATGAATTCAAATTTAACAATAAAGGCAGAGGAATACAAGAATTAAACCTTGGCATAAATAACAAGATAAATGCATGATTTAGTAAAGATAGATGCCCGAGTTAAAATAATGCAAGAATAAACTATAAGTTAAAGGAACAATTAAAAGGATAAATAATAATGATAAGGGTATAAAATAGAATTCCTTGAACTGTATAGATTTGTAATTTTAACATACAAATCTGGGTTCCACCAATCCTGGCCATGATACTGAGAGGTTTTATTATTTGAAGAATTCTATCCAAGACCTGATTGATTCTAATACTATATATATTGATGTCGATGCTAGCCATGGAAACAAATCTGTAGCACCTCCTAACCAGAACTAAAAGATTTATACCAATCTATTACCTTTTCATTTTACCAACACCATTTCCCAACCTTATTCCCCTTCTACATTGATTTTCTATGATGAAAATATGGAATAAGCTAACCGTGTTATCTACCATGTTAAACATGAACCCCTGCCTAAACCAAAACCTCAACCTAGTAGATAGCTTCCTATTTCCTTTAAACATTCTGAAATGATTAAGGCTCCTGATGGTCCTCTTTATATTGTTACTAGGGTTGTTGGCACTCCTTGACATGGTACTCTTATTAATTCTAATTCCATGGTGAATTTTATAACTAAAGAGCATCTTTTCAGTAAACACTTGCAACAAGATTTGTATGATATGACATATGCTTGTATTCAAACTTGTAATGAATTTGTTTATAATCCCCATGGTTCCATTTTCTTTCCTGTATGGCTTTGTGGTAAAGTCATGGATACTACCTTTGTTTTCATCCTTACTTCTAATCAATTTCACTTTTAGCTTGGTTTTCCTTGGTTGTCCTCTATGCAAGTCATAGCTTCTCCTATCCATAAATTCCTTAAGTTTCCTCATGATGATGAGATCAAGACCATTAATAATAGTCTTTATCATCCTTCTAGGCTTCAAGACTATGTTAATCTTGATTTTTTTTGGCCTTATTTACCTATGACACCTCCAACCCGTCTTGGTTACCCTTTTTGATCTTATTAAGACTTTAACCATAGAAATATCATTGAATTGAGTTTAGCTAAGCTTGATCCTACCCATGGTATTTTACCTATTCCACTAGTTCCTCATTTTTCTGATTATTCAACTTCTTTTAAGAAACCTCCTATTCCTATCTTTCAACCTAATGTGGTTCCTTTAGTTTCCCCTTCACGAGGAGAAAATGACCTGATGTTGATTGATCCCACTCCACCTTCTATCTCTAGCAAGACCAAATATAACTGACATGCCTGTGACCCTCGTAAGAAGTGTATAGCTAAAGAAAAGGCATGTGTGCATGCTTCCAAAAACATTTTACCTTACTTTGAGCAACCCATTCTTGAGCTTGTAGAGGAATTTAATAATCATAACACAATTCAAATGAATAAACATGATGAATCTATTCATATTTTGGATTCTATTGTGATTAATCTTTATGAAGAAGACACCCTTGATGATACCATTGATGCTAAGAATGATTTTCATGATAGTGATTCTCATGAATATGAGACTATTGATCTTGATCATGTTTTTCCTAGCATGCTTTAAAAATAATTATCAATCACTCCTAGTATCGAATACAGTGAACCACAACATGGTCCTTGTTTAGAACTGGAAATTGTTCCTACTATGTTGGATGTTTCTCCTCTTGCAATTTTTCCACCTTCCCTAAATGATACAAACCTAGATGGGGGGGGGGGGGTCAGGTAATGCACTTGATTGANGGTGGGGGGGGGGGGGTCAGGTAATGCACTTGATTGAATTATCTAGCATGGTATTCTTTGTGTTTTTCATGTCATGTTGTGTTTCCCTCATGATGTGTTGTTTGTTATATTTTTTTTTTGGATTTATTTAAATGATCCTTATTTATCTAGTGATGCAAGGTGATAAAGGAATCAAAGTGTTGTAATCATTCTTATATTTGTATCTTGCTTTTTTTATATGTTGTTATATATTATGTTGTGCCAATGCTATTATTTGTAAATGTGCCTTTGTGTAGTATGCTTGGGATATTGCGACATGGTAGCACCAAATCATTTTGGTCTACATGATGCCAACCCAAAAATACTCATCTTCATAACTCTTACATGTTTTTCCTCCATTGTATTGTAGTTCTACTTCCTTTTTGGAATGATGACCTTTCATTTGAAATAATATTTCATATATTATCTTATGATCATACTAACCCAAAAGTTAGTAGATACCTTCGTGCTGTTTCTTTTTTATTATGTGCCTATTTCCCTTGATATGTCTTTTCTTGGGGGCATTTCACAGTGGAAACATTTCTAGTAGATGCATGTATGCTCCGTTAAATTCATTTCTCCTGTGTATATAGATGGGTAAAAGTATAATAGTGTGTCGCACTAAAGGACATCCTAGGAGGGTCCGGCCGAAATGGGTCTGGCCGGAATGGGTCTGGTCGGACCCTCGTGGTGCCTTTTAGGTGCCAAGTGGCACCTATGTGGTGTGAGGGGTCCGGTCGGACCCCTTCCAGCCAAACCATTTCCAGACGAAAGGGGGTCCGGCCGGACCCCCAAAAGTATATAAAAGGGCAAAAAAAGCCCGCGTGGGTCATTCTCATTTAGCGGGTCGGGGCTTCGGAGAGAGCTACAGGAGTATTCTGGCCGGAAGGGGTAAGTACATTTTTTATTTTTTTATTTTAATGTTTTTCAATGTTTTGTTTTAGTTGTTTTTGTTTATTTAGTATTAAATAATTGTTTTTTTATTAAAAATCCATGTTTAATAGTTTTTTTTGGTTTAATTAATAGAAAATAGTTGTAATTTAAAAGAAATATTTTAATTCAATAGTTATTTTTGTTTATATTTAGTATTATTATTTTTAATCGTAGAAATAAAATAATATGATTTTATATAAAATGAGTTATGTAATTAATATAATCTTTTTTTTCAGTTAATTAAATGTGTTAGTTATTTAATTAATTTAAGTTTTTTAGATATGTTTTAATTTAATTTTGTTAGATATAGTTTAATAGGAGTTAGGGTGTAGTTAGATCTCGGATATAATGTGAACCCCAACTATAATATTAATTTTACATCTAACTCTAATCCTCAT
>MU214729.1:540677-552167 GCA_018584345.1 Thuja plicata | reverse complement strand
ATTAATATAATTAACACAGGTCGATAAAATATAATAAATAAATATAATAAATGAACAAAATATAATAAATATAACAAATTAACATAATATAATAAATTTAATTAAATATAATAATAAATATAATTAACACAGGTCAATAAAATATAATAAATTAATTTTAAAAATATTAAAAAAATTTGGTGTCATATTCCAACTCCATTTCAAAATGAACAACCAAACGAAGAATATGGAGACCCAAACTCCAATTCTGATTCGAAGTGCAGAACCAAACAGAGAATATGGAGATTTGCATTCCAATCCCAATTCGAAAATGTCCAACCAAACAAAGAATGGGAATTTCACAAATTCCAATTCCTATTTTCAGTTTGACAACCAAACAGAGAATGTGGATTTACTAATCCATCTTCCAGGGCAACCAAACAGTCCCAAAAAATTAAAACCAGGGTTTGCATAACCAGGCTATGGATAACCATGATTTGTTTCATTTTCCAATTCCCCAACCAAACGGGCCCATAGAGATTTTCATGATTTCGTTTCTCTTTACCAAAGACATTTTACCATATCCATTTCTGTTTTAAATATTTTTACGTATCAACCAACCAATGCATTGAGGTTTTTGCCTATGCATGACCTTCGATGCAGGCATAGAACAATTACTGTTAAATGATTATAATGTTTGTAACGCAGATCCTAAAGATATGCTCCCGTTAATATAACAGAAAAACTTTCATTTCTACATATACGTCCTTTATCGTTCATACAAAGACGGTCAAGGTAGATATGATGTCTGGCGTTGGTTATTGAAAAACATTTTTAAAAAAATCTTCCTCTGTATACGAAATGATATTTCTACTCACGGTGCGGCTGTTTGCACAAACTCATTATCAAAACTTAATCTGAATAACATCTGTAACATAACCACTAAAAACAATACCCACATTTAAATTTAAGTATTACACTGGCCAATAATTTTTTAAATAAAAATTCAGAACCTTAAAACACTCTTATAAATCACTAAGTCGTCATTCTTAATTAAGTTCATATATTACAATAACAAAAAGATCTGAACTAAAGAATCTCAAAGTCTCAATATTAGAGATTATTAACAATTATCCTTGAAGTGAGTGCCAAACAATTTTATAACTTTCAATCATGAAATGAGCAAAGGAAGAACGATGGGAAGGGTTCATTGGATTACAACAAAGTTCTTAAGAATAAGTCAATTTTCAAACAGTAGACCTATCTTTACATAGACAAAATACTTCCAATTATTAGAAGCTAATGACAATAGATTCACTGAGAAAACCTCTTAGCATCAAATGAGTCCTCACTCTCACAAGCACAGAACGTCTTGGTGTAATTATACATGCGTTCATCAGAGTTTTAGAAATGCGAGCCAACATACATAATTGTTCAACATGACCATAAATTTTGAACAGAGAAACAGGTTGGAGTGAGCATTGCTGATGACAAGATGTCTGGTGCATTGAATGTCATATGATAGAGTTCAGTACATATCTTCTGGAATCTTCAAATACAAGTCTTTTTATTATTTTAACATTATTTTACCAAATTTCTCTACCTGTAACTAGTGCTTTGACAACAAGACTTCTAATATAGAATAAGTATCACCATAAATATCTCTTCATTTTTAAATACCATTAAAGATTGAGCTGCTAATAGGCAGCTTAATTCAAGAGCACAAAAGACCATAACATAATTTTGTAATAATTAAAATGAGAATCTTTCTTGAGTTGATATACATATATTCAAACACGGGTCAATGAACTTGACTCAAAAACTACACAGTTGAATCCTGGTAGCAATATCACAATATATTATATTATTCAACACATGTTCAACTTGTTGGTTATACTGTACCATACCCATTCAAGGGCATTATATAAGATAATGATAACCATTGCTGTTATAAACACCCTCCAAGGAGTCCCTTTGTTAGTTCTGTATGTTTTCCTGTCATCGACCATTTGCCAATGTCTTTCAATAGTTTTGCCTGTCTCAGATGACCACTGAACAAGTCTTATTTTCTCAACCTTAGTTGACCCTGTAATCAAGATCTTCTATCTCCAACGCCTTGTGCTCCATATACTGCTGGCTGGGAAACTCCAAAGCTAAACTAAAAGAGCAGGCTGGCATTTGAGCCATTAAGACTCATTAACTCCAACCAAAAAGAATCATGATAACATAGTATTTGTCAACCTTTGATATCACCACCGATAAATCTAGTATAAATTGACTTCAAACAGTTTCTTCAATTTGAGATGGGGGGCACAAGGACAGGGTTTGGGGATGACCAAAAAAAACCAGGATTTGGGAACAGCATAAGGTCAGCTATTAAAATACTATACTAAGATTAATATTTTAAGTTCAAATAAATTTAAGTTCAACTTAATCAAATAGACATCAAACACTCGTAGCACTGTGACAAATGCATAATATGTCAAGTACAGATATTTTATTATTTCCTAATTTAAAACATTAATTTAATCACAACCAAAGACATAGTGTATACAAACAATCAAACAAACAAGTTGTGTATATACATGAACTTTCTACAAATACGATTTTTGGCAATCATGCAACAAAGAGCAGAGAGTTGTGGGGCAAAATTCCATCAAATCAAGACAAGAACAGAAAAAGATGGGAAGAAAACAAGTTTGGATGAAACAAAAACTGGGGTGATTGCTTCAAACTCTGGATGGGGAAGAAAATGATTCTCTGGAAATTAGGACTCTCAGTCAGTCCTCATCACTCAAAAATAAAGCCAAATGTGTCACAACAAAAAGTAAAGGCAAAAGAATTAATAGGGAATGCAGCGAAATGGAAGTTGCAGCAGATAATGGGCTGAAACTAACCACCTTGATGATACAGAGATCTAGGGAGGGGACTTCCCCTCCTCGAGGGCAATGAAGATTGTCACATGTAATGTTTACAGCATTTAGTCAAGCATCACCTAGACATGTCCAAACCGGGCATCATCCTTGTACAAGAACCAAAAGTAATCATATTGAAGCCAGGATCCTGTTATGAAAATGGAATAGGTGTGCATCAAAGGACAATTGCTATCCTCTGTTCCCCAACCTGAAAAAAATAGAAATTCTCAGTTCTGGGCATAGTTGGCAAGCCTGCAAGATGGTAAGTTTTTAATTAAACATAAGTTTTTTCATTATCAATGTTTATTGGGCCAATTGGTCTAGTTCTTAAGAAAAGGGTGGGAAGAAATTTGGGACATATGTCCATAATAGGGAATGAGCTAGTTATTTTGGGCAATGACTTCAATTCCGTACTTGCAAATTCAGAAAAAGTGGGGCTTAACAAAAATCATTCAATCCCAAAATGATTTCTCCGATTTTGTGAACCTAATAGGCATAATTCCCAGGAATAGTTCTTTTACCTAGACTAACAGAAGATTTGACTGCACCAATATAGTTGAAAGATTGGACAAATTCCTGTGCAGCAGCAACCAGTGAAATTCTTCTCCAAACTGAATGCTTGATTTTCCCTCTGTTCTGATTGTTAATTGATACAACTTGCAATCATTGAAGACTGCCTACTAGTTAGATACCCTTTCAAATTTGAAAACATGTGCTTTAGAGCCCCAAATTTCTTGGAGCCAGTTCATGAATGGTAAACAAACACAGTCCCAAGAAACAAGTGATCCATGATGGACACTCGTATCAAGAAACTAGTACATCTAAAGAGCAAATTAATACAACGGACTCTACAACAATTCAAGAACGTCTTTGCAGACAAAGGAAGCTGTGGAGAAAGAACTAGCCAAATCAGCGGCATGGACCAAAATGAAAACCACTTGGAGTAGCTTTTCATGGCTCAAATGCGCAGAGATTCTATAGCTTAAAGCTATGCTCCTCCAAATTTTGGAGATGGATGGCCAGGGACGTAGGGGGATGGTGGGATGTGTATCCAGTACAGGGGTACTTTAAGCAATTTTTTAGGTGATGGAAAGCGATGGCTAGTGAAAAATAGAGAAATTTTTAAAAATATGGAGAAATTTCAAATATTCATATTGTAACATTGATAAAGCATTCAACACAAAACATTATAGAAGCTTAATACATAACATTAGACTTGAATTGAGATTTCGCACAAGAATTGACAATCAAATTAACAAAATTTAAATGCTTATCATTGTCAATGTGCATACATGTTATATAAGATTTATAGCAAAATTCCCTAGGAGATAGCACTATGGCCAGGAATTTGGGTAAGGTCATCAGCTACTGCTGCTGAAGGATAAGATCGTACCAGTGAGCTGAAATAGTTCCCTCGGCGATTTGAGGATGGTAACTGCTGCTGAAGGATAAGATGTTACTGGTGAGTTGAAATAATTCCATCCAGAAATCGCTAGTATATTTTTCATTACGATCACAAAGAATGGTTCCTGGTAACTCATGTGATTTGTAAGTGTTTTCAATAAAACAAACTACTAACTCATATGCCTTGTAAGTACCCCACCAGTTTGAGGATGATAACTGTCACTTAAGGATAAGATGGTACCAATGAGCTGAAATAATTCCCTCCAAAAATTGCTAGTATACATTGGCTAATGATCACTAAAAAATGGTTCTTGGTAACAAAATGAGAGTATTTGGCTATTCTATTGACTATACATAAATACAATCCTTACCATTGACTTGGAATAGGAAGGTGCTGAAGTAGTTCAGGGTTACATACAGCTTCATCGTTGTTTCAAAGGCACTGTTCACGTAATGACTCGAATTGTCAAACTCCCTCTTTAAATTCTTTCACTTGTATGACTTTCTGACCCTTTCAATCTCTTAATTTAAAATGTGCTTTTTTTCTTGTTAAAGCTTATGTCGAAATGCGTTGGGTAGTAGGGACACTTGAACATCCCTGCCATTCTCGAGAATGGCTAGAATGGCTAGCCATCTCCTACACATTCAATGACATTTCTGAAACATTTCCTATTAATGGAATGAAAACGGGACAACAGGGGAATGTTTCCTAGGCATCCCTGCATCTCATAATGTCCCATGTAGAAAAAAGGGGATCCGAGAGCAGGGGTCGCATCCCCTGGGGAGTACTACCAAAAACACAATTTTTTCACAGTGACACCAAATTTAGAAGGTGCATTAATAGAATTTTATCTATTTCCACCAAAGATCCAATGGATATAAGATTCAATGTACCAGGTATTCTTGAAGATTGGTTAAGGAACTCTCTAAGGGATTGGACCTTCAAAATCAAAAGAATCTTTTTAACCATATTCTGGGGCTTTTTACTAAGGTTTGGAACAAAACGCTACTGGTGCATTCACACTAAGAGGAAATCAAGTTGGCTTTTTGGGTGGATGCTCCGTCAACCATTTTCCAAAAATGTTAGGCATTATGGAATAAGAGATGTGGGGAGCTGTGGAATATTCCAAAAAATACAAAACAATGCTGATAGAAGTGAATAATACTTTATTACCTTGATATGTAAGAAAGGTAAACATCTCCTTCACAGACTCTGAACCTTTTTTGCTATGTAGCAAGTATACAAGAGCGTTTTGAAGGCGATTGCAAACAAAATGAAACTTCTTTTGGAGTACATCATCTCTAAGGAGTAGAGTGGTTTTGTTCTATATAGATTAATTTCAAATGGCATTGTCATCATTCATGAGGTCCTTCATTAGATGCATTCAAGTAAAAGAATATTATTGTCAAATTGGACATTATTAAGGCATGTGATAGGATTGACTACAAATTCCTAATGAAAATAATGGAATTTTTTGGATTTTAAGGGGCTAAATAGAGTGGGTGTATAAGAGTGTATTTTCAATCCAAGATACTCAGTAATAATTAATGGCAGGCCTTGTGGGGTTTTTTCAACCATTAGAGCCCAAGACAAGGAGATCCTATCTCACAATTTCTTTTCATTATTATGGCTAAGGCACTTAGCTGGTTAATTCATGCCGCACACAAGGAGGGTCTATGGAAAGGTATTTAGGTCACACATGAAGTTAACTGGTCTCCCATCAACAATTTCCAAATGACTCGTGACACAATGCTTTTCATTGAGGCAAGGAGAAAAGAGGCAATTTAAATACGAAACATTTTTGAGAAATACTTTATTGCCCTTAACCAAATCATCAACTTGGACAAATCAAATATTTTCTTCTTCAATGTGAATACAAGTATGCAAAAGTGAATTGTTAGTGTCCTCTTGAGTACAAAGTTGGCTCACTCCCAAATAGATATGTTATGTAGGGATCTCGCTGTCCAAAGCGTTTGTAATGTCCCCTTTCTAGGAGACATGAGATGAGTTGATGGTTGGCCTATCACCATAGTTCCAGTAGGCCAAAAGGTTGATAAGGGGATTCACTCTGGGACTTCTTGTGTGGTTTCCAGTTGTATTTGAGTGAGGTTCCAATCAGCTTGCAGGGTTCAGACAATATCAGGAATCAGTGAGCTTCAGGCAGATTTTGGTTTTGGGCCCTGGATTGCATTTTATGAGAAAATTAGGAAATTAATTAATATTTCCTAGGTTTGGGTTATAATAAAATAATAATATAAAGTGATATTATATTCACTTTATAATAAAATAATAAAAAGTGACTTTATTATCACTTTTTAATAAAGTAATAAAGAAATAAAATAAAATAAACTTATTTTATCATTAAAAGGGGGAAATGAAACCCTAATTCGAAATTAGGGCTAGGGCTGGATATAAAAGTGTTTTGGGAGCTCATTTTGCACATCAAGAATGCAGAATTTCTACCTTTAGGTCTAAGGAGAGCTCACGATTGAGTTTCCAGCAGTTTGAGGCATCAAGAACGAAGATCTCTTGAGCTTTTCAGCTTGGGCGTTCTTCCATTGATAGAATTGGTTTTTATATGCACTTTCAGCTGTTTGCAGCACATAGACAACAATTTTCTTGTCAAGGGTTTTGATTTTGGGCTGAAGAAAGAGAAGGGATTGCAGATCGAACCCTTTGAGGCATTATTTGGTCATCATTGCACATCCTAGCATTGTCGTACCTCTACAGGCAGAGTTGGCGTCACAAATTGAGAGGGCATCTTTATTGTTTCAGATTGGTTCAGAGCAGCGTTGGAGTTAGAACAGGTCAAAGGCGACTGGGGAATAATTTTCAGCACATTCATCAATTCTCAATCTGCCGTACAACCCAGTTAGCTGTGTTTCTTTTCCTGTAGCTGATGTCAGCCATAGAGAACACCCAACAGGGTATTTTGGGATGCAGATCAGTCACAAATACATTTCGAGAATTTACAAAATTAATTAATTGGTGCATCTTCTCCCTGGTACAATTTTGTGTAAATCATTTGTTGGGATTTAGGGATTTTGGAGCTGTTTCAGATCTGATAAATTTTGTAATCGGAATTAATTTTGATGACAATGGAGACATATTTGGTATAGAAATTTTGTTGACTTTGTATGCAAGTTATTATTTGTTTTCTTTATTTGGCATATGTGAAAACTCCCTTAAACAAGCATCAAAACCAAGCCTTAAATTCAGAAATCAGAACATAAAACCTTGCATTACAAATGTTTGATGAAATGCCCATACACTTAGACTGAAGAAATCAGGTCAGAATTGAGCTGGGATCTTTCAGCGTTTGGTCATCCCACTCTGTGGGATAATCTAGGAACCGGATGTCATCATGGAAAGTGACATAGCTTCCTTCCACAAGAAATTACCTACTTTAAAAAAAGTTATTTCTCCAATTCCAATATACAAAATGTCATGTCTCAAGATGCCCAACAACACATGTAAAACCCTTGAACAAATCATGAGAACCTTTTTATGGTAAGGAAATGCAGAAGAAAAAGAAAAAAAGAAAAGCCCCATCATGACCTAGGTAATAGTTGGCACTACCAAGGATTGTGGTGGAGTGGACTACTTCCAGTGTTCCTTACATATAAGGCAATGGGACTAAAACCAGTGTAGACAATGTTCTTCAAGCCTAATATGAAGTGGGCTAAAACCTCACAACATAAATATTTGGATTCTTCAAATTCCTTGATGAATACTCGCAGTTTTGGATACCCCTAGAGGTTCATAATGGAATTTTATGCTCTCTTGTCAAGGTTTGATAACAAGTAATTTAAATTGCGAAATCTAGAATAGGTGCTCTACAAGCTACTAAGAAGACTCGTGGAATGGGTATCCTTGGTTGGCTGATTAGATGGATTTAGTAGAGGATTGGGATACACTATCCTTCATCTAGGGGATAAAAGTTAATGATTATATGACCCTTAGTAACCATAATGGAATCGAAGATTGGACTTGAAAGGAGACAAGGGACCTTGGTATTCTTGAAGATCAAATCAACGAAATGAATCTTCTCAAAGAAGAGTTAAATTCCATCAAATGGATCTGCTCAAAGACTGGTACGTACGCAATTTAGATTGGGTAATGAGTAGCAGATCTTACTATTATAATAGGGCATTGGCCATCTACAGACAAGTTTGATTATGATGGACTTTCTACTTGGATATGCAATCTCTTCATCATTTGTCCTCTACTACACTCTTGTAGAGTTTACCAATCATTTGCTGGTTGGATGCATCTTAACAATTAAATGTTGGCACTAGTTTTCTGCAAAATTGAAATGGTTCAATGCTTTTTTAGAGAGCCTACTTACTCTTTTCACCTCACGGCCATTAACCTAGAAGCACTCTTATCTTTCCTTGCCTCTAGATAGTCTGCTCCTCAATAATCATTTGGTAAACAAAGTTATTTTTTCATGTGACAATGATATTTAACTTGCCCCCATTCTCAAGGGATTGGTGGAGCTAATCCTACCAACAACTCACAAATTAGAATCAAGTGGCCTCCTTCACAAGCCAACTGGATGAAGTTGAATTTTAACAAGGCTGCAAAAAGGAATCTAGGACTGTCAAGAGCCAAGTGTGCAGTTTGAGATGAGAAGGGGTGACTGGTTTGCGCAGCCTCAAAAAAATTATAAGCAGGGAAACATGGGGACATGTCCTCGAGGGGTTTTGCCCCTAACCCCACTGTTGGTATTTTTTCTCGCTATCCTTAATTCTAAAAGATCACAGATTTCTGTTATGACTGTCAAGGAACACAATGAAATCAATCGCTAATTCATCCACAAACAAGGACTAGAAAATCCCAACAATAACAAGGTCAATGGACTTTCTACACTTCAAACTCCATGAGATTCAGGCGGGTGTACCCTTACATCATCTACTTGCTCAAATAACTCTTATACAACCCCCTCAGTAGATGACAACATGGATATTATAGTTTAACTTCAATAATTTATCTAACAAAGCATATGACAGTTTTATATTTTCAATTTGTTTCACCATACTTTTCATGAATTATCTATGACCAATGCCTAATCCACTTGGGTTACATAATAAAATCAAAGCATGAAATATCTGACAGCACAGTTCATTAATTGCTCAATCATAGAATTCAAAGAGAATACGCTTTGCATATAACTTCTTTTTTTCTATGGATGAATATTATCAAATTTGCAACGAAGTATAAACTCTCACAGTTAATTATCTCAGCATATTTAATTATTTCCTTGAAAGATAGCAAAAGATAACAAAACTCATTTCTGATACCTCAAAGAGACAATTGAGACAAATCCTTAATATGTATTCAATTCATAAAGAGTCAAATTTGATACAAAGACATATCACCAAGCTTTAATTTCTAATTTGCTATCAAACACTATACATGCTTTCTCAGAGAATGCATAACTTCAACATGTATTCCCCTGTTTTTAACATAGACTGACTTCACAAAAAAATTTGGGAACCCTTCACCAGTGATCGTAAAATTCCTTTTATAGACTAAGGAATGTAACAAGCCTTTAATTTAGGACAAAATTAGAATAAAAACCCAGGAAGATCTCCTGAAATCTTCAAATTCTGTGAATGCGGGAAATGATACAACAAAATGGCACCTGGCACCTTCTTCAGATATTAAGATTGGTTGATCTAAAAATCTCCTTCTGACTCATCACAATTAGCATTCTGTAACCTGGAACCTAGCGCCACGACTATAAAACCCTTAGGACAAAATAAAATCAAATAAAACCCCTCCTAATGGTCACCCTCGCGCGCCAACAGCATCCAACGGCCCAGATTAGATCTCAACATCAATTTTAAAAGCCAGTCGTTGATCCTCTTTTGAATTACCCAGGCACCAAGCAAAAAGGTAACCGCCCAACCAGTCAACCATCCTTTGACTACCACGTGGCAAGCCCTCACGAGCTCGCTGGCATTTTCTGTTATCTCCCCTGACTGCTGCGAGCTCGCGACCACTTAGTCGCCAGCTCGCGGCCCTAACTGCTAATCGCCATGCAAACCGTCGACTTCACGACTAGACGGCAACCCAAGACACATGGCGAGATCTCATAATCCCGCGCTCCATATCCTCCTTGCAACTTTCTTTACGAGATTATGAAGACCGTTGGATTTGAGTGTTGGTTAATCTCCCTTTGAACTATCTTCTTGCCACGCGTCACATTGTTGTGATCCCGCAGACCTTCTCACTCCTTGTCATCTTGATGGCGGGATCACGAGACGTCGACAACTGTCACACTCGGCCCCACCGCTTCATTTCCTTCATTTCCTCGACCTGGACACGTGTCACACTCTCGCGATCCCGGGCTCATTCTCTCTCTACATCTCCCCTTTGCGAGATCACGAGGGCTCGCCACCTGTCCACCTCGGCCCCACTATCTACCTTACCGCCTATGCCACGTGGCACCACCTGGTTTGCTGCCACCTTTGCCACATCATTGATCTACTTGGTCGGCCTTGCCACATCTCACACTGTCACTTCCCGTGATCCTTCTCTGTCCTAGTCATTCCCTTCGCAGGATCACAGGAAGACACTACCTGTTTTGCTGCCACATCATCGATCTACTCAGCCGGCCTTGCCACATGTCACATCGTCACGTTCCCATGATCCTTCTCTGTCCTAGTCATTCCCTTAGCGGGATCACGGGAAGACGCCACCTAGAAGCCCCACTGCCTGTCTGTCTTGCCACTCGGCTGGCCCACTCTGCCACGCATCATCACCTCGCTATCCCGCGACCATTCTTCCCTACGTCATCAACCTTGGAGGGATAGCGAGAATGCGCCATCTGTCCTCCCCAACCCCACTTCGGGATTTCGAAAATCGCCTTCCTGTCCTTCCATTCCCGACTGTTGGTGCCCAAAAACACTGAATTGATTTTCCTTTGGACTTGCCAATCCAATGATGGGAAATCCAATTATTTTTGGCCAACTAACGGGAATGATCAATTATGATCCTCTTCCCCTACGCTTCTGGCTCTGTAGGACCAAGGCGGGTGAACCTTCACCTGAATAGGCTTTTATGGCAGATAACCTGTGTATGAAACTCAAACTTCCGTCTCTCAAAGTATGGCAAGGAACTTGAAATAAATATAACTAAAATCAATATATCATGAACTGTAAATTGAAATACTTTAAGTAATTG
>MU214729.1:522420-539973 GCA_018584345.1 Thuja plicata | reverse complement strand
CAAAACATATTGTAAAATTCTAAGATTTTTTCTGGAGATAGGAAATTTAATTTCCCGAACTGGGTCTTTTTTATATTTTTAAAATTCGACCATCTTCATCCTCTGTCGACATCATCTTTGCAGCAGGTCTAAATTCCAGCATCTCTGAAACCTTTGCTTGTAGAATTTTGATTGTTTCTCTCATAGAGCTTCCTTCCATAATCCCTCAAATTTTAATTGAAAAGTAATATGTTGTTGTATCCCATTTAATGTACTTCATCATATTATTAATTATTGGGCATAGATTTTAGGATTCCATTTTTTAGAGTTTTATCACTTTATAGGACTCTAAATTTTGCCAAAAATTGAGAACTCCAACACCGACAACCTTTAGACTTAGCATTTTTGCCTTTTTGAAAATCGCACTTTTGCCCTTCCATTCCCGACGACCTAACCATGGGCCCACAAAATTATTTATGTTGACCTCCAGCTGACCGCAACTTAACCGCGCACTCGCGAGTCGCCTGCCAAAAGGCGTGTGCCTTTTTGGCACTTCATACTTGTGCGTTAGGACATAAAAATTGTTAAGTAAACTGCAACACGGCCAATGTGGGATAAATGCCTTAAGCATTTCTTTGAAAAAGCAGCGCAGACAGAGCACCATGAAACTCTCTTTGTTTCCTTTGTTGCAGACCCGCATGGAAGCTCCCTGACTTGAGTAAATCTATCCTTGACATCTCCAACAGATCCTCGACCCGAAAAATGGGACCATGAAACCCTTGGTAAACTGGTTTTTTGCGGCAAGCATGGAAGAGACACTCTACAAAACCACTAAATCGGTAAGCACAGGGCTAGAAATGGATAAACAAGCTACTAGGCAAAGAGAGGAGCATACCTACAAAGTGGTCTTTCATGAAACTCACAAGGTATTCAATCATTTGCTATCAAAACCTAGGTTCTTCCAAACAGGTGCAGCAAGGTGCCTCCAAGCCTTGGGAAAATTTCAACATGGTAATCACAAAATTTGATAGTGTTAACACCCACATTGGGGACGTCCCAAGGACAGTGGATGGCTTGGGGACATTTCCCAGCAATCACAAAAAAAATGTTGACTCTGAAACGTCAAAAAGAGTGGTAGCAGTTGTCTGTCCTGAGGATGTGGAGGGGGCGACTCAGACATCCCCCGACATCCCAGAAATGGCCTACTGTCCCCAAATTTCTCTACTTGTCTGTTCTTCCATTTCTGATTTCCTGTCTTATTCTTGAATACATCAGATACTGGACAGGCTTTATAAAGTTCCAGATTACTGATCCAGATGGAAGAACAAGGAGAAGAGAAACTACAATTTTTCATCATTTGTAAATGTAAATATATCATTTCATAACTCAATTCCATAGCCTCCATTCTTCCCTAAAATTACTCCCCAGAGCAGATTCATTGATAAAATCATGCTGATTTTCCTGCCTGTCCTTACTCCTAATTCATTATATTATATTAACATATTGTTTAAGGGTACACACCTTCCAAAGAGTCAGTGATATTTTTCTTGTTAGTTGGGTTCCTCTTCACAAGGACCTACATTGGATGTTACTTATATAATATATTATTAAAGATGGAATCAACGAAGTTGAATATTAACATGGTGTGAATAGCCATTAGGTATAGCCTGCAAAGAAACTGAAACTCTGATCAGTTGGATTCAGCCAACTAGAGATAGTTGTTTTCCCTTTAATGGTACACATCTTTGCTACAAAAACATATGATTCATGCTTCATTGCTTTGTGCCTTTGTCATTTGCAGCTTTATAAATGTTATAATATGAATATTTGAATTTTCCCTATATATATAATTCCCCTTTGTCATCCCCTGCGAAATGTGCCCCCCCTCCCCCTGTCCCTGTGTCCTGGAAACTTGCTGGAACATAGATTATAAGAGGGTGCCAAAAATGAGGCCAAAGCACAATATTTTTTGGCCATCAAGAATGTCAGTAATATGGCTTTTCTTCACTTTGCATTAACGGAATTTATATGCTAATTATTAATTAAACAATGTGATAAGGAAAAGACATACCCAGAATTTTAAAATAGCAAGTATTCTTCAAAATAATTGGCCCTTAATAGACTCATTTGCTTCCTTTTCTATTTAGCATGCCTATCATGAAATTAACAAGAAAATCAATTTCCTAGCAAATTATGCCTTAGACAATGAGATGATATGCATAATTGATAACAACGCAGATGCATGGTCACTTTAAATGAATTACTCAACACACTCCTATGCTTGAGGTGACCAGAGGCCATTCTTATTTCTCCATCCCCATTGATGAAATAACATCAAATTTCAAAAACTTGACAGGTAATGATTGCTCATACTTGCAGCTGCCCTCATATCACATCACAATATCTACCATTCATGAGAGAAAAAGCACAACTCGCTGAATGTGACAGTGGGACTAGGGTGGCATTAAAGAATGTCCATTTTAAGAGACATGATTTTGGAGGATTCTCTCATCAGTCCTTCAAATGGTGGCGGTTGTTTAGAACAAGACAAGTGGATCCAAATGTGTGTGAAATCTCCTAGAAACAACAGATAGCATTTTGGGTGAGATATCTAATATAAAGTTAAATCTTGTCCTCAAAAGAAAAGAAAAGGTTGTATTGCATGCAAGTAAGATGGTGTTGAGAAAAGAATTTTTATGCATAAGACATTGTTATAGGATGAATTCTGATGTGGCTTCCATATTTGTGGGTGTTACACTGGATTTGGAATAAGACATTGGAGATGTGTGAGTTATTGGTAAAACCCTTAATCAAGAAGGTATTCCTCAAAGGCTTGGAAGATAATGTGGGTTGCATTATTACTTCAGTTGGGTTGAAGCACTGAGACTTGGACAGTTTGCTGGTTGCTAGCTCTTCAGCTGGATTAAGGGTGCTCTTTCTCATTGCCATCAATGACCAGACTGAGAGGGACTAAAAAAATCTTTGTGAATAAGGCAATTGCATTACTTAAATTTGTGGCTAGGCTGGTGGATGCCACCAAGATATATTGCAATTTTGCATTTCAATAAGATTGACTCAAGCACATGATAGCTACTTCCCCGTGATGATCAGGCAAGGATGGTACTCAAGTAAATATTACAATGAACAAAAATACAAGTACCTTTCTGTGGCTTTTTGCAGGTTTGATAGATCCCCAGATCATATGTTTTAATTTCTTTAAGTCATCTACAGGCTTTTGTAATATATCTCTTGCTTTTTTCTTCGGATTAGATCTACCACAAGTTGTGGGTAGTTTAGTTGGTAATAGGTATGCAGCCCTGTAGTTGGATCAATGCACTATTTACTGTTCATTTTCTGATTTTAATATAACAGGAGCAGCTCCCAAGGGCACACTTAAAAAGTTAAAAGCATCAAAATAGACACACATATGTTCTTTCTACTTGTTTGTGGTCACCATTGCAATTTTCTTAAGTCATGCATAGGTAAAATCTACTCATATTAGAGTCTCTTGACCTTAACAATAGCAGATATGCTCCTGTTCTCAAACTGCAGGTTCTTAGTGACATCAATGCATTGCCTTGGCACTCCATGATGAAGGGATGTCCCTAGAAAGCATCCTCCCAAATTGAGGTGATGTCCTCATTCACTGCCTCAATCTCCAAGTTTCCAAAACACTCCCAAGCTCCTGAAACATCCCTTTTCCTGGAGATGGACTTAAAAATCAAAGGATACATCCTCGGGGTACTTTGCTTCACATATTCAACTTATTCCCAAACTCTCATTTAAAGTTTGGTCAATTTCTTCATTACATGATACAAAGTTACAAACATTAAAGATGTACATTGTATGTTGCAAAAAATCTTACATGCAATCTCTAGGCCTTGGATTTTTCTGCTGAATCCTACAAAATTGGCATTCAAACATGAGCGGTAGATATTTTTGCAACCTTCATGTCAAAAAAATTGAAGAAAAATGGAAGGCAAGAAAAGTGGTATTTGAAGACTAAGAACTTGTTCAACTGCTGGATCAGCCACGTGGTCTAAAACATGGGTAGAAACTTAGTCCCAACTTCAATGTTGCTGAGCTAGACTCATGCTAGCTAAGGACCATGCTAAAGAATATCTCAGATTGCCTGTTAAAAAACTTAAAACCCAATGTAAAGACAAATGAAGCATTTTTGGTTTTAAAAATAACTAAACCCAATCTGATGTCAGCAACAAATACTTGTGATCCAGTGCATTTTAAGTTGCTTTTCTACAACCTAAGCATTGCTTTATTTCAAAGTCAACACTAGTCTTCAAGGAAATGCTGATGTGTGGCTCCCAAGATCAAATAGAACACAAATGTCATGTTCAAATGATGCACCCTTTACCTAAAGAACAACCCAATCACCAACCAAATTGGAGCAATGCATATTTATTGGACACTAAAGAACATACCCAGCAAATTATGACCATGCCCAGCTCTTCCACTTATGTTCCAAGGAATGAAATAAACGATAAAATAACAGGCTGGGAAGGAAATTTCTCTAGTATCACGCAGCATTCTAAGGCATTAACGCTATGTTTCTATTGTTGAATGAGAAGGAACACAAATAAAATTGTATGGATGCTATATGCATGTACAAAGAGTTAAATGGGGCTCATTCCTACAGTTTGGTTTATGCAATTTATAAAACAGAAAAATATACTATACAAGAAGTCAAAGCAAATTTAAAAACAGATTTTCTAAAATTCTAAAATCTATGCCTGTAATTTCAACTTAATTGCTAATAAGGAAAATAAAAGCATGTTAAATATTTTACAGGCAATAATAAGGTTGCTTGCTGGAAGTTCATAATGTATCCAGCCATGCATCAAAGTCATCCTCTACAACCTTTGGAGGTTCCTTAAATGTGCTCAACTTGGGAGCCAGTAGACTTGCAACTGTGGATTTTGAACGTGATGTATTATTTGCCGTGTCCACTTGATGCGCTCTATTTGTTGCCGTGTCCAATTGATGCGGTCTATTTGCTTTTTCAGTGTGTTTGTCATCCAAAGTCAACGTATGGTTATCGCTCGAAATTATATTAGTAGGGCCTTGTAATTGATCCTGAAAAGGCTGCTTATCCTTATATAATGACTTTTCTGTAAAGGTTCGATCTGATATTGTTTCACGCACTTCCAACATACCAACATTAGAGGTTGGGTCCAAAGCATCAAGAAGAGCATCTAGCTCAGCCTCAGCTGCTGCAGCTTCAAATCTAACAGACCCTGATCTAATATCATTTCCTGCCCCTAAATTTAATTGCTTACTATTTGTCACACCACTATTATACAATTTCTTAGCTTCAATACCACTTAACTCTTCCACGTTCTTTCGTAAATCCGCCTTGTGAAGAGATGAACCAGCCTCAGCTGCTGCAGCTTCATATCTAACAGACCCTGATCTGATATCATTTCCTGCCCCTAAATTTAATTGCTTACTATTTGTCACACCACTATTATACAATTTCTTAGCTTCAATACCACTTAACTCTTCCACATTCTTTTGTAAATCCGCCTTGTGAAGAGATGAACCAACCTTGATTGGCCTGTCCAAAGATGATAAATAATGGTTTTCTACTTCTTTATTACTATGAACTGTGCCTTGACCAAGTATTTTTGGCAAAGGCACTTGTTCCATGCTTAAAATGCTCTTGCCAGTAGTATCTTTGAGATCTTTTCTCTTGTATTCCCTCATAGATTGTACATCACATACTGCTGAGTCGTTTTCATTTGAAAAAACCTCATCTTCTGCCGCACCAACTTCATGTTTTCCAGACGGAGCAGATGCTCTTGACTCATTTTCGAGAGCATGTACATGCTGTTGCTCCCTGAGTTGGTGACTTTCAGCCCGAGAATCACTTGCGCGCTACATCATAAGCAAGCAAAGCACACATTCAATTAAGGACTATATAAATAAAATTTCCTTTTCAGTCGAGGAAATCTGAAAGAAATCAATAGCTGGAAAAACAGCAAAGACTAGCCTTTGGCACATTAAGTAAATTGACAAAAGGAATTTCCAGATAAAATGTCTTAGACTAAAGATGCCATTCCTCTAAATAAATTATTTGTGAGACAGTAAAATGACATGGTAAAATGTTCCATCTTCCAAGGTAACTCAATTTAGAAAAAGAATTTGTTCACAATTCCTTAAATTATTGAAGGTTGATTCCCCAGTATGAAAACCCTACTGAACAAATATCGGCATACATATAGTCAGGAAAGTCTGCAGAAAAGTAGATGAATTTCTCTGACGATGATTTCCTACCAGAACCAAAGGAGCAAACAAATATTACAAATTTACAGATTGCAATAACTTTCTGCAACTGCAAGACTTTTGGACCTGCGAGTTTACAAAATAATGCATTTCTGTAAATACATACAAGGCACACATTTTAGTGAGTTTCTAGTTTTCAACAACTAAATGTAGTGAAGTTTCAAATCAAACATACTGATGCTTCAAAGCTACCATGCAAAGCAGAATGTCAGATTTAACATTCCGCTCTTACCAAAGGTGAAAATGTATGTTTTGACAGCTTCAGCTTATCTCATTTACATAAGTGGCAAAAGCCTCAGAGTTTGATTTAGTCATCATCAAAGCATGACAATCTCTAATCTTGTTTTGAACTCGCTTTCTTTCAAAACAACTTCAAGATAGGATTTTACATTTAGAATATTAACACCATTCGGTAAAACCAACAAGCCAAGAAACATAATTAATAGAACGAGACAAAAGCAAATTTGCAAGATCTAAAATATGACCTCCATAAATACTAGCTGCAAAAATATATAATTCACCCATTCTAATTGCACCACAAATCATTATTAAAGTCAAAAGGATAGTCATAGCTGCTGCCTTAAAGGACATTAAGATTCTGAACAAAGATTCCAGCTCTGATACCACTATTATATCCCTAGGGTTAACTATTATAGGATTCCAGAAATGACGAAGTTCAAAATAAGACTAGGACAGTGATTTAAACACATGTGAGATTATACAGATAATGGATTGTTATTTGTTAATCACCATTAAGCCTTAAAACAAATTGCAACAGTTAATCTGGAATCGTACAGTCAACTTGATAGTAATCTTGGTAGTATAGTTCAATAGCAATGTAAGTTAAGAGTAACAGGTTGCCGCCTAGAGTTTGAGGGATTTCCACCCAGGTCTGCTGTTACCAGGGCTAATTCAGTATTGCTGTTGGGGATTTGCTACTTTTTGAGTGCTGGTATGGCGGTGTTCTTAAACGTAAAAGAGTCAGATGCTGAATTCAATAATCTTGTAAGTGGAATAAATAAGAAATAAAATATATATTCAAGGACCTCCTAACTGAACAGAACAGAACATGCCAGAAAACCTCATAATTAAACTGATGCCTGAACAAGAAAGATATGAATAAGCTGTCCAGAAAAGGTACAGTATTGACCCAGATCAACTACAAGATTAGTATGGGCATTGCACTTAGAATAAATAATAGATATAGCAACTCATAGATTGGCAATTTGGCAATATGCAACCATCACCCAAACACACAATATCCACTTTCTCATAAGAGCATTATCAGAGTTCAAGACACATTTTGAATCCATAATGACCTACACTAAATGACTCAACCTGCTAAAGAAGCGGGTTATCTTTAAAATACTGTTAAATGAAAAATTCTTTAATAATTTTAGTAGAGTAATATGAGGTCTGCACTTAGCATATATATTATATATAGCATATGAGAGACTGACCATAAACAAAGATCACCCAATCAATATTCTCCACTCTAAATTTAATTTGCCACTGAAGTACCACTCAATATTAAAATGTCTGATCAATAGAATTTGCAATATATCTGCAAGCACAAATTACTTATGCTCAAGATTTCATTATAGTATTATATGCATATGCCCATGATATAAAGATCGTAATAGGGTTATGGAGAAGACTGCATATGACATACACAGCCACAAGTATGTTTTGCTTCAATTGTTTAACCTATGATTAGGGGTCTACCTACACCGATGCTCCTAACATATAAGTTACATATTCAAAACTAACATCACATAATTACATTTTGAATAGTTGATCAATATTATACTGGTGTGTTATTTTGTAATTGCATCCGACTTGGGAAATCTTTCAGACATCTGAAATGTTAATGTTAGCACCCATTTTGGTACCCCAACAAAAATTTGCGTTCAGTTAAGTAGCCAAGGTCTTTCTTGTCATGTTATCGAAGTCAACTGAATTCCTCCCTAATCAAATGATAAATTCGTCTGGTCTCAGTCTAGTCTTTTTAACTACCATTGTTATAGATTTGTTTGAGGTTGCACCATGTCAAACAAAAGGAGAAGTTCCTAGCTATCATTGGCTCAAGCATGAGAAAGAAGAATAAAAGATGTCATAGGTTTGAATGTGAAGAGGTTGGCAAATGGTTTATGTAACTCCTTCGCCATTTTATTCAAGTAAAACAGCAAATGTGTAAGTGAAGTTTCCATTTTTGAAAGGTTGTGCCAGGCCAAGATGCGCTCCTAAGTGTCAAGCCATGAGTAGAATCCCAACCTGCATGAAGGTACGTTTAAAAAAAGACTCACTTGCACTATTTCATGGGTATTCTTTAAAGTTTTAAACAAAATAGCTATGATACTAGAAAAATGCAATTGTGGCAAAGAGGGAAGAAAAACGTGACAATGGTGACAATGGAAGAAAAACATGATAGGAGCAGAAAATCAAGGAAGTCGTGACTACGCATTTTAATGAAAATGCTACACTTTCTAGGTGACATAACCACTCCCGTTCAGCACCAACTGTGACAGCAGACTCGTAAAATAGGGCCAACTTCTAAGAAGAAAGGGAAATAAGTGAATTGTGTTTTCGGTGTGGTTGAGCCAGTTGCAATGGCAATTCAAATGGCAGCTGAGGAAGGAAACTACTCCCAGTCAGAGGCAACTTAAAACATGAGTAAAAATTGCACTTTGGGCATAGCATTACCACTTTCAAACTCTGCCAAACATAAATTAGACCTTTATAAGCATGACCAGCATAATTTCACACTTTTGTGATGGCATGTTCAGCAGAAATTAGCACCAAAGATGGTATTGACACCCAAAAACTTCAACTAAAGAAAATATTCCAGTTGAGTTCAATCCAAATGCCTAGCATGAAGGGTTTTAAGCTTTAAAAACACACAAAAATATTGCACCTCTAATCCGATCAACCTATTTCAAAAAATAAAGCAGATTTAATATTGAATGAAGCCCTATTTAAGGCTGTTTGAGATGTTTTCTTGCCTTTTTTCAATTGATAAGGATGAGATTGCTTTTACACGTATTTCAAAGAAATGTTTTGTACTATTTTCAATCCTAAAGACTGCCTATAAGAGCTACAAAAATATATATATCCACCATTTTAGGCCCACAAGAACCCCCCTTTAAAAAACATCAAAACCCAATTCATTCATTAAAACAACAAAAAACTCTCTAATTTTGACATTTGCAAACTTGTGTTGAAAGGCAGCAAGATAAGAGCAGCAGTCGAAAGAAGAAATTAGAGCATCAAATCCACTACATTAGAGGTAATTTCTTCATTTTACATTTTGTTTTTTGAATTTGTTTTGCATTTTTAAAAGTTTTTTCAAGTTATTTACCACATAGGAAGGGCAATGTGAGTTCGGTTTTTTTCTTTTATTTGAACTTGCAGCTCTCTTTCCATTTCTTAACCCCAAAAAATCATTAGCAACAGTCAGAGTAGTGTTAGTGAGGAAGTCAAGGTCCAGATGCAAGAAGTAGACCTAGAAGTATAACTCATAAAAGTATGGCAGCCACTGGGGGTACTTTAGGGAGTGAAAATTCAACAAGGCCATTAAGTTGAAACTCATTTGAATGTCGTTCAAACTCCTAATAAAATATGCAAAAGGCTGTTTTATCACGATTTGATAAGCAAAAGAAAAAAAAATCAAAGCGGAGTAGAGAATGACTTTGCCATTTGTGTCAAAAAGAATATAGGGACAACTATATGACAGTTTATTTTCATATTTTGCAGATAGGTTGTAATGGGGTGAAACGTTGTGAACAAATAACACCAGCTGGGTAGATTGAGCAACTAGATTGTATATGGAGAGTGTTGATGTGAGTTTTATGACCACTTCCACATGCAGGTTGAAACACTTCGTATTTCAAGATGAAACGCCAAATATCAAATTCTCTCTTGAACAGGGAAGCTTAGATACTAAACAATGTATATGATTGTGTGATCAACTAAGACAACCTCAAGGTTCCTTCTAGTTGTTGACTTTCACGCAGTTGTAATGATGTGATATGTTGGTATCACAAAGGGACTAACGTTGTTCAATTAATGGATATCAACTTTCTAATGAGAATGATTTGACAATTTGAGCTCATCAACTACTTCTAATCAAACAAATTGCAAAAAGATTGGGTTTAGAAAGCTATTCTACTCCTAGAATGCAAGAGACTGTGAATGTCTTTGTGACTCTACTAGACTTGGTCTTGACATCAACTCCACCAAACTAGTGCAATCTTCTAGGGAAATGTAAGATGTTCAAACTATTACCATTACATTAACACCATCAATGGATGCATATCAATGTGCAAGCAATAATCAAAGTAAAGCTCATTAAACTTCCAGTTGACCACGCAAGGCAAACTTACAATCAACAAATTGCCAGTGGTATGGATTAGGTGAGTACCACAAAGATTGATTCACAATTACTTTCATCCAACTAAACTACTTCTATCCAACATAAATAAAATCCTAATCTAAGTGAGGAAATGTAGAAACCATGCAATAATGCAAAATAATACAGGTAATCCACAATGAAGGCCAACAATGAATTATGAACAATTCTAACAATATTATTGCAACAATCTCTCCAAGTCTATCCTACTCTACTCTAAAATTAATATGTTACATTAGATCTCAAGCTTAACTCAACGTCCCTTTCATCATCTCTAACTCAACCACTCCAAGGTCTTGAATCTCAAGTGGGCATGTTCATTCCTAAAGTCACTCAAACTCATCTCACTACTTGGGAGACTCTGAAAACGTTACAAAGGCCAACCCAAGACCACTACTCCTACTGCCAAACAAAAAGAGTGGGTCATGTCGATGTGATTGTTATGGCACTACAACATTCAAAATCGAATACTTAGTAGTCCAAGATGAAACACCAACTCTCCAACTCTCTTTTGAATAAGGATGTTCATATGCTAAACAATGTAAATGGATTGTGTGATCAAATGAAACAACCTCAAGGTTACTTCTTATCGTGGAATTTCACTCAGTTATAATGATGTGATATGTTGGTTATCACAAAGGGACTTACGTTGATTCAAAGGACATCAACTACTCTACTACTTCCCACCAAACAAACTACAAAGGATAAGGGTTTAGAAAACTATTTTACTCCTAGAATGCAAGGGATGATGAATGTCTTTGTGACTCTACTAGACTTAGTTTAGCCATCGACATCAACCAAGCTAGTGCAATCTCCTAAGGTAGATGTAAGATGTTCAAACTATCACCATTCCATTAACACCATTCATCGATGCATATCAATGTGCAAGCAATAATCGAAGTAAAGCTCATAAATATGTCATTCGACCACGCAAGGCAAACTTACAATCGGCAAGCAGCTAGTGGTTTGGTCTAAGCGAGTTCACCAAAGATGCATCCAAAATATCTTCCATTCAACTAAACACTGTTTCTAAAGAACATAAGTAAATCCTAAGCTAAGCGAGGAAATGTAGAGACCATGCAATACTCCAAAGCAACACAAGTAATCCACCATGAAGACCAACAATGAATTAGCAATTACTTTGATAACATTATGACAACGATTTCAACAAGTCTCTCCTTGCAAATGAGAGGAGTGGGGTTTAATAGGAGCCCCAAATACAATGAACGAACAGGATATATTTTAAATCAATGACCCAAATTTACTCAAAGAAAACCCTAATTAGGGTTGCTACAAACATTAAATGCTCATCCAATGACAATGAGGCACCACCCTATGGACCAATGGGAAAATTCAAAAGTAGGATAACCAATAGGAAGACGCATAGTCATCCAATAACTCATCCTCAAGAATATGCATGTCTCTTTCTCTTGCAATCTTTATTTTCATTCCGCTTCCTTATCCTTAAGAATTCTTCATTGTTCTTGGAATTCCTTCTCCTAGATGTCTAGACCTTGTGGTAGCTGAATTCTTTGAACTTGGACCTTCATTGATTGGAGTTCCTTGTCTACTTCATCTTCGAACCTGATCCTCTTGATTTGTGGAACTTATTCATTTTCCTTGCTTGTGAATCTTGTTCTTGATCCTCTTGGAGTGGTTACACCTCCTTCGAACTTGATCTCTTTGAGCCAATCCCCTCTCATTTCTTGGGATTCCTAGTCATCTTCATCCTCATGGGGATCCTTCCAATTGAACTTGTTCCTGAACTTGGTCCTGATATCTTGACTTCCTGGACTTAGTCCTGATATCTTGACTTCTTTGGAGCGATTAGTTTCTCTATGTTAATCATAAACTTGTAAGTTTTTGTGCCCTTAGATCTTTGATGAAGACAATCTTTCTCATCCTCGTGTGGTGAAGTCTTCCGCTCCCATTGTTTGGGACATCCTTGACACCTTTATCTATTATCTTCTTGGCTTGAAATCCTTTAGCCTTGATCCCTCATAAGACAAATTGGAGTCCCTAACAACTTGTCCTTGAATTGACTCCTATTTGATCCTTATGGAAAATTGATGTATATAGGGACAAGTTGATTTTCCTATAAGATAATCCTTATTCTTCAAGCATTTAATCAAGTGGAAAGTTGACTTGCATAGGGACACATGAATGTCCTTGCAGCCTAGTCCCTTTTTTGCACACCTTAGTCTCAAAGTAGAAGATTGACTCGTATAGAGACTCAAAATTCTCTTGATTGTTCCTTCCTTGTCCTCCTTACTTATTAGTGTCTCACACGATCACTCCTACAAATGAGAATATGGCATGAAGTTAATGATCCTGGAAGGAAATCTGATTAGAAAATTAACTTCGGATCCTCAATCCTTTAATTTTATCATTTAATTTGGATTCTATGACCTTGAAACAATCACCTAGAACACTATAAATGAAACTTAGAACCAAATATGAAAGATTCTAAGTCTGAAGACGAGTTTGAAATTTCAAGTCTAAGGACTTGTCTGAAGACAAACCAATTTAAGAGCACAAAATAGTCTTGTTGTGACCTTTTCACACCATCACCCCATTGCAAATGGGGGCCCATTCTTTTTGCTCGTAGTTGTTAGGTTTTGGCAGTTAAGAGCTTAAATAATCAAGTTGTCAAGTTGCAAATTAAATTTGGAGTGTCCAGATTAAAGTCCTTTGGGGTCAAGTTGTAATGGGTTTAGCCAAAAATCCTAAGTGCATTGATATTTTGGCTAGTCAAATAGTCCAAAATACGTTATAAAGGCAATTTTTATGCATATGGGCCTTAAAACCTTAGAAAAAATGATTTTCCATATTAAAAATGCCACAAATCCTTACAATATCATTTTTTCCTAATAAAAATGCACAAAATCCAAAGGGAGTACCACTCAGGAACTATGGATAAATCCATAGAATCTTCCATCTGCTCATCTTCGTTAAGTCCCTTCAATGATAAAATGATCTCATCATCCATCTCCTGTCTCCTAAGTGTTGAAACTAGGTTGTCTCATATCATGTCCCAAATCAACTACCAGTCGAACAGTAGGAGATGTTGGCAATATCTATGTTCCCTATTGTACTAACTATGTGAATGAAGTTGCCTCTTGACTCTCTTGAGGTAGAATCTTTGTATCTCCACCCTGCTCTGAATCATGTTCCATATTTGGTACCTCTACTTCCTTAATTGATGAAGAACTAGCAGTGGGAGTAAGTGTGGTAGACTTATGCCTTTTGTTTTCAGATTCCTTACTAATAGTTCTATCACTTGCTGCTTGTGTTGCCTCTGCCACATTGTCCTTTCTCTTTGAAGTTTTCCCACCATCCTCATTGTGTAATCCTGAAGTGTTGATGGTTCTTTCATCTCCATTTGAGGAAGACTCCTCATTTTGCATCCTTACATTAATGAAAGTAACACCTTGTTTTCATAACTTATTTATCTTCTTATCAACCCATGCTCTTGACTTATCCATCACTTCTCTCTAAAAAAATGCCCAATTATGTAAGCTCCTCTTTGTGACCAATTGGGTGGCTCGATAGGCTTGTCCTTTTCGTGTTTATAATGAGGATGAATATGATTCCCGTCATTTCTAACCTGATCGGGAATAGGGAAAATACTTCACTTCCTCATGAAATCAACTAACATCCTGGACCACATCTTTCTCCTTATTGCATATTCATCTACTAGATTTGCCCAAGAGTCCTCAATGTCTATCCCATGTTTGTATCTCTTTCCCCTATAAGTATGGATTTTTTGGTATGGATCAAATTTTTCCGTTGCTTTGTAAACCCCAAGCTGATAGAATTGTAACTCCATATTTGTTGTCTCTGTTCTCTATAATGAAGGACATGTTTCAAGCATCTTCCCCAATGCGATAGAGGAAGGCATTCCCTATTTGTGCTTCTCCTTCTGTATAAAATCAAACTTTGATAGTTGCCTGACCACCTCCAGCAAGACCATCTTATCTGTAGGATACTTAGGAAGTTTGTGAGGCTCTAAAGAAAATCCATGGATCCTGATATAAGTGAAAGTGGGGAACTGGATGTACCAGTATCCATATTTCTCAATCAATGACATGGCCTCTTTGGATAGCCTCCTATGTAATCCACCCTGAAAATTGCATGTGATATTTATGGTGAGGATTTTATTGATCCTCCTACAACTTGCTCTCTCATGCAGTTGTAACTCGGGATAACAATCATATACCTTAAATTGCCCTTTGTCATTTCCAATCATGCCCCTACATATGAGACCTGGATACTCAATATTTCTTACTAGAAAATAAATCGCACAGGAACTCATATAGAATTGCTTTGTTTTTCCTGAGTTCTTCAATTGGGCAATCCAGATTCACTTATCATTTTGGCCCAGTTCATCATAATAATTCCTGTTGATATCTCCTCAATGAAGTAATACATCTAAGTCTCAAAGAAAGCTCCTTGGAGTGTTCCCATGATTTTGTCCAACATGAAGATCAAATCACTATACTCATCCTTGAAGTCCACACTTACAAGCTTCTTAACTTAGAATGATGTTTCCTTGGTTCGTTGATCAAGTTCTTATTAATGATATCCATACAAGTGTCAGGTATCTTTTCATACAATGCTTGGGCTTCTTCCTTAGTTTTGATCTGCATCCTTGGGTAATATGAAATCCCAAAAGTCTCTTACTACCTCCTTGCTTAGGAATACGAACACCCTCCCTTTGGCTCTGATTGTCCTGGTATCGGAATCATAGTTCCTTGCACACTCTAAGTGGAGTTCATTGCACAGAATAGCGAATGGAAATCTAGCTGCATAGTAGAGGCCACTCTACATTGTGCTAGCTGCCAAGACTAGAGGTAGTCGATCACTTGTTCCAAAAATTCTTCTCTTCTTTCTCTTCATCTCCAGGTGGTCCATGTTTGTATCCGCAACCTTCCCCCACTTGGAAACCATTAGGGACTTCGGATAAAATCTCTCTGAGTAAGTAAGTTAGTTGGATAAGAGTAATTATTCATCCATGACAATACTAGGAAGGCTGCTATGTTGTAATTCAATGACCTCCAATTTCTCCATGCATGTGTCTAATATGTTATCACAATCTGAAGTATGCCTCTGCAGATCATTTATGGAAATCATAAGTGACAGAAATCCATTCAATTGACTCCTTTCAACAGAGTCCATGTCTCCGAAGTATATTGACTCCACCTTTTCTTTCAACTCATCCAAATCTAACTTACTAGAAGCATCAATGTCAAGACCAAGCAATTCCTTGATTGTAACAAGGACCTTCAAACGTATCTCCAGGATAGGACCTTCAACATTTAGACAATCCGACTGTGCATGCTCATATGTAGACCTCCTCATAGACAATGAAAGATACCAATGACCAAAGTCATATGCACTTCCTCTATCAATTACTCCTTGAGTCAGGACTAATGCAGGGACACTCTTCAATGCCTTGAGACGCAGAATCATCTTGTCTTCAATGGGCTGAAACTCCTTCCTTGTGTCCTCTAATCCTTGCACTTTATTCATCAATACTATGGTCCTCTCGTATGCTTGAACTATCCTAGTAAGTGTTGTGAAGTCTTTCACACATTGCCCCAATTTTTGGGGACCCCCTGATTTTTGGATTCTGGGGTTGAGCTTGAAGGATTTAAAAGTGAAATAGATAAATTTGTGGACGTTCAATGGCATCCCAAGCGGAAATTTGGAAGAAAATTGTTTTGTTAAGTGTTTTGGATGAAATTGCCCTTGGGGCGGAAATGTCCATACCCTTGGACATTTCCGCCATGTTGCCTTTGACCAGCACCTTGATGACTGATCTTTCCCTCAACTTGGAAGTCAAAGAAACATAGAAGCAAATCAATGGAATGAAGTGAATGTGTTCAAAGTTGGATTGGAACAAAGCTTGGCAATGAAAGGTGAGTTAGATGTTTTGGGTTGATGGACATGTCCAAGGTGATGGCGGATTCCGCCACCCCCTTGGACACCCTGTCCATCCCACCTTGAAATCCCGCCCAGCCATAGAGGCCCCCAAACTTGGACTTTGCCATGAGATTATGGTTTTGGAGAGAATTTGATGGAGTTGAAGTAGTTGTATTGATGTTGGAGGAGATTGTGAGTTCATGACATGGACCATGTCCAAGGTGATGGCGGATTTCGCCACCCCCTTGGACACCATGTCCATGGTACCCCTAAATTCCGCCATGTTATTAAGGCTTGTCTTTCCTCCTATATGAGTGCAAGGTTGATGCTATAGGCTGTTGAAGATGTTTGGGGGAGTTTAGAAAGAAGTTGGAGGGGTAGCTAGAGTGAGTTTGACATTTGAATGATTGATGGACATGGACTATGTCCAAGGTGATGGCGGATTCCGCCACCCCCTTGGACACCCTGTCCATCCCCCCCCTGATTTCCGCCATACTATAATGGATCAAACTTCCTTCCATTTGGTGGCTGGGTGGATGTTGGAGATGTTTGAGATGCCATGTTTGCTTAAGGAGTGGAAAACCATTGAATGTTTTGCAAATCTGGAATTTTGGTTTCATACCCTGTCCATGGTACCTCTGATTTCCGCCACCCTCTAGCCTGGACTGATTTTGGAGTTGAAGTTCGATTGAAGGGTTTGATGGATTGCCAAAGTATGATATGTTTTGAGGTTGAATTAGAAAGCAAAGAATTGGCAAGGAGGATGAAATACTTGTAGACAAAGTGAAATACTTGTGGACTGTTTTGTGATGATCATGATGGACAGGGTGTCCAAGGTGATGGCAGATTCCGCCACCACCTTGGACACCCTGTCCATCATGCCTTAAAATCCTGCCAGGCCCTATGGGCTCCCAAACAAGACCTTGTTGCTAAGTGATGGA
>MU214729.1:457730-517435 GCA_018584345.1 Thuja plicata | reverse complement strand
CTTGGAGTATTTTCTCATGTCCTTCATGAGTAATTACTTTTCAAGAGAGGGTTGAGTGTTTGATATCCAGTATCAAGTGTTCAAGTCCTATATGTTATGTAGTGGTACAAAACTCACATCAACAGTAAGGAAAGCCTCTGTCTGTATCTTGTTATCACTTGCTCATTCCTTTACTTCCTGACAAGTGTTCTTTATCACATCATAAATATCCTGAGAAGTGGGGAACATATGGAACAAGTGCAACACTCTCATGTCCTAGTGGATTCATATGCTTGTTTATGAACTCCTTTAACATCATATTCTCTAATTCCAGCTCATCTTTCTCCCTTTTCAGCTTATCCATCCTTCCTTCAATTGCATTTGTAGTATCCCTCAATTCCTGAAATTCTTGTTTCTTAGTTGTTGGCCCAATGTTGAATGAGATGTGGTAGTCATTTGGAGTAATCTCATCTCTAGTCTTGTCACCAACTGGGACAGCCATATGCAAAGTGCGAGATCCTGACTCATCTCTAGTAATCTTATGAATTTTCTTTGCTTGCTTGGTTTCCTTCACCTTACCTATCTTGGCCATTCATTGTAATTGGGGGCTCCTATATAAACTCCATTCCTCTCATTTGTAAAGGAGATTGTTAGAGAATTGTTGCTATATACTGCCAAATTTGTTCTATTATTCATTGTTGTGTTGTGTTGTGCATGGTGAATAATTGTGATCTTGTTTGGAGTATTGCATGGTGATCTACATTCGTCACTTAGAATAGATTAGATTTTAAGTATTTAGTTAGAATTTGCTTTAAGTAAATTAGTTGGATAAGAGTAATTGTGAATGCGTCCTTGCTTGGATTCTACACCAAAGAAGCATAATCTGCAAAAAAAGCAATTTTATCCAATTAATTATGAATCGTGGAGCCAGGCAATTTTTTCCCTAAACAAATCCCAATTTGTGAAAAATTGTTGACCCAATTTTCAATGTTTTTTTGTATTTGAAGCGCATTAAAAATGTTGACCCAATTTTCAATACCTTTTTGCATTTGAAGGGCAAAAAGGTGGAAAATTGTTGCAAAACCCTAGAAAAACTCATGAAATTGCTGAATCACTTAAAAATAGGATCGATTCCAAGATGGAAAAGTTAGTGAGAAATCAGCGTGGAAACAAATTGTTATTTTGTCCCGGAGTTTTCTTTCCAACATCTAGAAAGCCCTAAATAGAAAAGCGGGAAGCGCAATGCCAGTCGTCAACCAAATTTGAAAGAGTCTCAATCATCCTAAATTGTGGGGGGTAAGTGAGATAGTGCCGAAGCAGCTAATGAATTTTCTCTAAATCATGGCTTGGATATGATGACCCAAGCTCTCTATGCACCTTGTCCCATGGATTCTGATGTGAACATGTATATAATTAACTTTTAATTGATAGTTTATATATATATATATTATAATTTATAATTAATATATATAATTTTATTAGTAACATTTGTTTCCACCTAAAATAGTAGTTGCAAGCAAGGCATTGCCAAAACTAGTGGCTTGCTAATATTTTACTTCCACTAAACAAATGGCATTGTTCAATTATACCCCATATAAAGGACTTACCAATTGCCATGATAGAATATAAAGCATTGCAATTGTGGAATATGGTTTGATTCAAATATTGAACTACCCCTACAAAACTCCTTGCCTCAATTGCAATGAAAGCCTTGGATCACTTCAAAATGGCTTCCACTTTGATCTGACTTAACTAATATTTGATCCGACTTAGACAACTATTTGTTGGCTGCCCTCTTCAAAAATCTGATAAATTTTGATCTCAATTACTTCATAGACTTGGCTAATATTAGATCTCAGTCTTAGACAACTATTTGGTGACTGCCATCTTAAAAAGTTAACTGAGTATTTTCTTATGTAAATCAGCAATATGAATATAAAAAGACAATCTATTTTCTAGAATTCATGGGTTAAACTCTATTTTATTTGCTCTATATATCTCTATGCTATGGAAATGGCCTTAAGGTTTAAAAATAGTTTGTCTCTTTTTCTACAACTTTTTACGTTTTTTTGAAAATACGATTTTTTTCCTCAGTTTTTGTTTGCAAAGAGTCATCAATCTTACATACCATCCCCCAAGGAAAGAAGTAAGCACTAACAACGCCTAATGATACCTACCTCTAGCATCTCCTAGACCATCTTCTCAATCTAACTTTTTTGTATATATGGGTACCTATAAAGCCTAATGTTGGAGGTTTCACTCACGAGTACTTCACGAAGACACGTCAAAATCCACTAACTAATTATCTAGCTAGGTAAGATTAAGTAATTATCTAGCTTGCAAATCTATCTAGGTGAGACTATTAGACTAATAGGTTGCTAATGACAACAATTGGGACAAAAATTCATTAGCCTCATTGTTAAGTATGTTTTCCAATTGATGAGAGCTTACCATCTCTAGGTACTTTAAATGCAGTCCTCTTAGTTCAACTATCTTGCCTACTAAACGGAATCTCGTGAATAATTGTTTGAAGTTCGTCTCAATTGTTCCTAATGTAACGAGCAACTATATCAGCTACGCATATTAGAATTACAAACATTGGGCAATCAAGATGAAACTATCCCATGGCCCATTCATGAGATAAGTATGGAGTTGAAAGTTGTGATTGCCAAAGTTGGAAATTGAGGGCAAAGTTGTGAAAATTTCACTAAGTGTAAAAGTTGTCAAAACGTTGTGAAATGTCATCAAAGTTGCGAAATGATGTTTAAATCTTATCAAGATTGGGAATCAAGGTGTCGAATGTGGAGTTTGTAAAATTGCTAAATGGAAATGTTAATTGCAAATGAAAATTCAAGTTTTGCTGAGGAATAATATTTTCAAACTTGAAAAGGAAAACAAGTAAAATTTCTAAGAAACCTTAGTTGAAAATGAAAAAATCCAAGAGAATTCCAAATGAAAATGAAAAATCCTTAGAAATATGGCTTAAAATCAAGTTTTACTCCATCATTTCTACCTAAAAATCAAATTTCCACTTCCACTTCTGCATAAAACTTGATTTTCCTTCACCATTTCCACTTAAAACTTGATTTTCCTTCTCCATTACCAGCTAACACTCTCAAATCCGCCCAAGGCATTTCATTTCCACCTAAAAGGTGAATTTACGCCCTCCTTGCATTTTCATTTCCACCTAAATCTCTGAATTCTGCCCATAATTTCCACCTAAAATGCTAATTTCCACCTAAAACCTTCATTTACGACTATCTTGCATTTGCCTATTTCCACATAAGCTGCTCAAAAGCACCCACCATGTCTTGATTTCCACCTAATCTGAGAAATCCCACCAGCATTTCATGAGCATTTCCACCTTAATTTCTAATCTGTGCTGGCCTAGCAAGGGAATTCCCACCTAAATGTAGCTTTCGCACCCAGCTTGTCTTGGTGATTTCTGCCAAAATGTCAAAAACCCACTAGAAGAAAACGGGGAATTCCAGGTGCAAGTCGGTCTTGGAAAGAAGGAAAACAAACAAACACTTAGAAGGTTGGTTGTCATAAGTGAATAGGTGTGAATTCTAATGGAAGGATATATATAGGAGATGGAATAGATCGTTACAAACATAACTCAAATACCAGTTCAAAGCAATAAAATCAAAATAAGGGCAGACCTACAGCGAATTCAAGGAGGGAGGTGAATTTGAGAGCAAGCCCAAGCAAATGCCAATCAACTTCAAGATACAAAGTGGAAATGACAAGCAGATCTCCAGCCACAAATGTAAATTTCAATCAGAAAATGGAGACATTTTCCAAACCCTAAGTGAGAAAATCAGATCAAGGAGACCAAAGATCAAAATAAGGAAGGCGAATCCACAGTAGATCAGAAATGAAAGTCCCAGATTTCAAAGCAAACTTAAGGCAGAAATAAACAGAATTAAGTCTGGGTCAGAGGCAATTAAGGGTGAATTTGTAGATGAAAGTAAAGAAGTAGATGTAAGATAAATCAGATTAGACTCAAGAAATCAAAACCAGAATGGAGAGGTACAAGTTTACAGCATGAAGACCAAGATTTCTTCATCAAAAAAGCATTTCCAGATTCGCATCAGCAATTTCAAGAAGTTCCCAAAATAATTTTCCAGATTACAAAGGATGGAACCAGAATTATAATCCAAATCAAACTCTAAATCTTAAGATGCAAAACCAATTCCAATCTATATTACAAATTAAGATCCGTGAAAGAATCGATTATCACGGAAATTATTTCTTTAAGTTCTACAAAATTCAACTTGTATTTCATCATTCGTAACTTTGATACAAGGTTTCCTATCTCTCATGGGAGATAATGGTATTTGAGGAAGATGACGGAAAAATAAATCAACATTGCAAGAGAAGGAAATCACAACTTCGAGGAAACAACGCAACTTAGAGGATTCAAAGCAAGTTGAGGAAAGACGAGATCAAGACACTTCAATAAGGAACCCAAGATCATGCAGGGAAAAGGATAGCTCTAAAATTGAAGAAGGCTATCACAATCTTGGATTTCCAAGATCGAAATGAAGGACCCAACAGCATGAAGGTCAACAATTTCAAGTAATTAAAGAAGACTAAGACAAGGGCGATGTCAAGAACAATGAAGAGGACATTCATGAAGATGAAGCAAGATGAAGCAATTTGGGAATATGAATTATCACAATCAATTCGAAGCTAAAAGATGTTGAGTATCAAGAGATATAGCTAGAGATGCAGTGTACTGGACTGCCTATAGTCCTCTAAATTTCTGAATATTTCCAGTGCTTGGAAATCTGGTTGAACAGTTCACTGATCATCAAGTGTTGGATTCTTGCCATAGGTTTTGTGTAGCCAATGCAATACATATATATATATATATAGAAACACTCTTAACTAATAAATGCAATGCTGAATGTAGTATGTAATAAAGTAATATTGTAATTAGAATTAGTTATGCTTTGTCGGGAGAGGGTAGTTAGGAAGCGAGGGGATGCGTTCGTTGGTTTTCCCAACCAATCGACCTTATATAAGAACTTTGGAATATAGATGTTGGACTCATGGTTTTGCTGGTAATAAATATAGAATAAACATTTCCTCGCCATCTTGGTATTCTGGTATGGTGTTTTGTGCATTTCATTGGTATTGGTAATAATTGTATTATTGGTAAATGTCTTGTTGGTATCACTGAATATATGTTGTATTGTTCTGTACATTGTGGACTAATAACCATTCTACATTTTGGCGCCGCTGCCTAAGTTCGGACCTGGAGGTCATAGAGAAGAGGAGGGAATACCAAGGGAAGATCAAGTGGCACTAGATCTGGTGGTGGCCTGGGAAGTGCCGGTACGTGCGAAGGGAAGCCGAGAGAGAGCGGTTCCACAGAAGCACGGTACGACAAATTTCGGTACCACCAGCGGTGTAGGATCTACTTTGCGGAAGTCCTCGACTCCTTGCTAGACTTTTGGTCCACTAAATAAATTCATGCCCCTGCTTCCAAACAAATATCCTAAGCGCAGGCCTGGAGAAGAAACCGCCCTGCGGATCATTGGCCTACAACAACAAGAGGAAAGACGTCGCCGCTTGAGAGGATTGGGGAACCAGTCTCTAAGCCAAGGACAACTTGAGGAAAGCCTGATCGAAAACACCATAGAAGGAATAGCCAACTTGGCCATTTCAAAAACATTGAAGGGAGGAGGGGAGACCCCTGAAACCCCTGCTCAAAGAGAGTACCAGGAGGAACACCACTCCGCCCACAGAGAGGAATCACAAGGAGGAGAGAGCACTAGTTCTAGCATTCCCACAGGAGGGAGCGTCTCGGCAGGAGGGAGCGTCCCGACAGGAGGAAGTGTCCATGTCCCTGCAAAAGGAAGTATCCCGGCAGGAGGGAAAAGAATGGCAGTAATCAAACAGAAACTTCCCAGATTTACTGGAGAAGGGTTGGAGGATCCGGCCCGACACTGTAAAACGTGTATCACCATATGGCAGGCCAATGGAGAAAACGATACAGATGAATGGTTAAAAGTCTTCCCTGCCACACTAAGAGGGATCGCTATTGACTAGTACACAAACTTGGAGGCTGCCCAAAAAACCACATGGAAGGACCTCCGTACTGCTTTTGAGGAGGAATTCAAACTCCTACGTGATGATGATGAGATAGTCATGGAAATCTATAATACCAGACAAGGGAAAAACGAGTCAGTTAGGGGTTATACCAGTAGACTCAAGGAATTGATAGGAAAATTGGATAACAAACCTACTGACGGATTGAAAAAAAGATGGTTCATTGAAGGGTTAACCCCGTCCTTGAAACGGAAAATGAAGATAGTACCGTCATCATCCTTTGGAGAGGCATGCACCCGAGCAATGGGCATCGAAAGTGAAAATAAAACTTCTAAAGCTAAGAAGCATGGAAGTGGGAGTGAGAGCTCGGAAGAAAGTGGGGACGAGTCCAAGACCATCCAAGCCTTACAAAAAGACATGATGCGGTTGATGAAGGAAGTTACGGGAAGTAAGGAGGAAAAAAGAGAAGGGAGAGAACTCTGGTGTACAGATTGTGAGAAGGGGGGCATACAAAAGGAACATGTCCCCGCAAAGCTTTTTGTGATATTTGTCAGGTGTTAGGCCACACAATCAAAGACTGCCCCTACAATCTAAAGGCACGGAGTGCTCAAGTATTTTTCACCCAAGGAGAACAATCCACACCACCTGCCACCCCTCTACGTAACACAAATACAAAAGCTTCACCTGGAGGGTACCGAAACAATAGACGCGGGAGCAACAACAACAGTAATAATAACAGCAATAATAACACACCCTGGAGAGCAATTCAGTGCGATTCTAAAGGAAGACCCATGATCCAATGTAGGCGATGCAACGAGTGGGGACACTTTGCACGAGATTGCCAGAGCGGGGGAGGACAAAATGAAGGGATGTTATGTAAATGGTGTGGACCAGGAAATCATGAGGATGCCAATTGCCCTAGACAAAAGGGGGTGAACAGGCTTGACATTGCAGAATCAGATAATGAAGTATTCGCCATCACAAGAATGCAGGCCAGGCAACTTGCATATCCGGATGCAGCTACAGAGAAAGAAAGATTTCCAAGAAGCCAGAAAGGACATTAGAGATAACATAGCAGAGGAAGGGGGAGTAAGTACGACTAAACTCCCAAACAACCGGCCGGTACCAAACATCATGAAACAAGTATTGGAGACCACCATTCCAGTGAAAATTGCGGATCTATTAGAAATGCTACCTCAGTTGCGGGTAGCAATAACACAAGGAATAAGTAGCAAAGAGGTACCCTCCAAGGAGGAGAAGAAAGAGGAAGCACAAGCCGAAAAAGAGACCAACACCCTATTCACCATAGGAATGGGGAGAACATCTGCAGTTGTAGAAATGGAGATAATGGGATGCAAACTCACAAATACTATAGTGGACGGAGGGTCGGGCATGAATGTCCTACCTGAGGAAACTTGGAAGGCACTAGGGAAACCTACACTTTGGCTGCCCACATTCCAACTGGTGGGTGCAGACCAACATGGAATTAAGCCGATAGGAACTCTAATGGGACAAAAGGTAGTAATTGGTACACAAAAGTTTCTCTTGGACTTTGTGGTGATTTCCCTGGAAAAGAAAGGATATGATGCATTGTTGGGAAGAGGATGGCTGGTCACAGCAAAGGCCACCCATAATTGGAAGAGAAATACCCTTTCCATAGAAGTAGATGGTCGAAAGTACACAATTGATCTAAAGAATCAGGCTGTAAGTCAGGATAGGGCATCTGATTCAGAGGCAGAAGGAGAGGACGGAGGAGTAGAACCGCACGAAGAAGGAATACTCCGGCTTGGGGAGTGCTCAGAAGATGAAACATGCTCTCTCAACGGCCTGTTTCACTGGCAGATGGGAGATGAAGTATTCCAGCCGGAATGTAATATGTTGCAAATCCAAGAATCCGAATCGGAAGAAAAGTATCCAGAAGGTTATAAGGAGTATAGGGAGGGTATGTTTAGCAAGGAGAAGAAACTGGAATACAAGGAGGCTAAGCTACAGACAATAAACACAAACAGGCCTGCGGTGGACGTGCAGGAGGTAAAACATCCAAAAGATGGAAGAGTCCAAACGAAGGGCGTACGGGTTGGAGGCGTACGAGTTAGAGGCATACGAACGAATTGGAGGCATACATACGAGTTGGAGACATTCGTACGAGTTGGAGGCACAAGAGGAGTTACCAACGTACGGGTTGCAAAAACATCAATAGTTGTTGTCGTACAAGCATCAGTAGTAGGAACCCACGTACGCCTGGGAGTACAAGCAGTCAAAAATTTCAGAGGTTGGCGGAGAAGGATTGGACTCGTACGAAACAACGTACGAACTAGAGGGGTGGAGGTAAGTCCATGCATGGGTACAAAGGAGGTAAGCGTACGAGTTTTCAAAACATGGTACAAGCAACACATCCGAAGGAAGAGGAATGTACCTCTTCCCACAGGTGCGACGGAAGAGGAATGTACCACCACTAGTACAGAGGAAGACGTCCGTACTATACCTAGTATGCAGGAGGGACGTACCACTATTAGTACGGAGGAAGGCGTCCGTACTATGCCTAGTACGCAGGAGGTAAGTACCACTATTAGTACAGAGGAAGGTGTCCGTACTATGCCTAGTATGCAGGAGGGATGTACCACTATTAGTACGGAGGAAGGCGTCTGTACCATGCCTAGTACGCAGGAGGGGTGTACCACTATTAGTACGGAGGAAGGTGTCTGTACTATGCCTAGTACGAAGGAGGGACGTACCACTATTAGTACGGAGGAAGGCATCTGTACCATGCCTAGTATGCAGGAGGGACATACCACTATTAGTACGGAGGAAGGCGTTCGTACTATGCCTAGTATGCAAGAGGGACGTACCACTATTAGTACGGAGGAAGGCGTACGTACTATGCCTAGTACGCAGGAGGGACGTACCACTATTAGTACGGAGGAAGGCGTCCGTACTATGCCTAGTACGCAGGAGGGACGTACCACTATTAGTACGGAGGAAGGTGTCCGCACCATGCCTAGTATGCACGAGGGACGTACCACTATAAGTACGGAGGAAGGAGTCCATACTATGCCTAGTATGAAGGAGGGACGTACCACTATTAGTACGGAGGAAGGCATCCATACCATGCCTAGTACGCAGGAGGAAAGTACCACTATTAGTATAGAGGAAGGCGTCCATACTATGCCTAGTACGTAGGAGGGACGTACCACTACTTGTAAGGAAGAAGGCATCCATACCATGCCTAGTATGCGGGCAGATGACCGTACCACAGAGGGCAGTACAGAGGAGAACTATAGCACAAAGGGGGAAGGCAGACAACAGAAGGTTCCTCAATGGGGGGCAACACGACTTTCCTTGCCAGGAGTAGCAAACTTGCTTCCTACAGATCAGCAAAGTTGTGCCATGGTGATAGATCTCAGGTGTCAAAAAAAATGTGGACACAAGATAAGGCGACACACACCGCAAGATATATAAGTAGCACACCCTCTTGCCTTGGTGGTACAGCCCGCCGGAAAAATGGATGCACAACATGAAAAGTACGGGGAAGAACCCAACATTGAAAATCAAGACACACTAGGGGAGGATATACTGGTTGAGGATGCAGTACTAGAAGAGGCAGATAGACTGCTTGAAGAAGTTTTGAGGCCCTCTCATTGGAAGACACAGCAAAAAGATTTCTCAGAGAGTTACAAGCTATGGAACATACTACCAAGGATATTATACAACAGTCTAAGAATCAGAACCTAGAGGCAATAGTCAGAGCAGCGGAATCCTTGGCAACATTCATGAAGGGGAAATGCCATACAGATTGGAGACTACTTCAGCAAAGTGGGTACAGGCAGGAGGAATCAGTTGAAAGCTGGACAGCCTGCTGTACCATACCTTTCGCAGGGGAACATCCACCCCTCCTACACACACTTGCAGAAATGGAGGTAGCATTTAGAAGGACATACTTGGAACTTCAGCAGGAAAAGGATCTGACAAACCGAAGGAAAAGGGAATGGAAAGAAGAAAGGACTGTTTGGGAAGGAGAGAAATTAGCAGCAGCAGAAGAAAAGAAGATGGATGTGTTGCGTGTACTCCAAGGAGTTCGGGCCAAACAGAAGGTTGTTGAACAAGATCTCTTACGCCTCCGCAAACGAGCCTCAAGTCCAAGGATGTCTTCACATCCTACTTCTTGAAGTCTGATTTTCCTTTTAGTTCTGTTGGGTACTCATCTGGAAGACGACTTCTTTTTTGGGGGGGATAAATGTAGTACGTAATAAAGTAATATTGTAATTAGAATTAGTTATGCTTTGTCGGGAGAGGGTAGTTAGGAAGCGAGGGGATGCGTCCGTTGGTTTTCCCAACCAACCGACCTTATATAAGAACTTTGGAATATGGATGTTGAACTTATGGTTTTGTTGGTAATAAATATAGAATAAACATTTCCTCGCCATCTTGGTATTCTGGTATGGTGTTTTGTGCATTTCGTTGGTATTGGTAATAATTGTATTATTGGTAAATGTCTTGTTGGTATCACTGAATATATGTTGTATTGTTCTGTACATTGTGGACTAATAACCATTCTACACTGAAAAGTAAAGACAATAGTTCCAGAGCACAGATTGATTAATCTACTAAATATGACGTTACAACAGTAAACACGCATATGTTTAGAAAACCGGTTTCTTCACAGCAAATAGACAATGTGTTCATAGAAGCTATATACTGCTCTTTTTAAATAACGTAACATTTTGCATACCCGTTAGCATTTCCAGATTGCACCACATCAGTAGTCGGACCTCTGTACGCCCATTAGGAAAACACCTCTCAGTCTCGTCGACTCCTCCTATGCCTCAAATGCCTTACAGCACCCATAGGTCGCAACCTCCTCTCAGATGCACGATCACGGTAGGGACGGTTCATATAGACGTCCGCTGCAGTTAGCTCCCTCCTGTAGACTCCCACGGTATTCCCTATAGTGTGGGTCTGTTCTGCTATAACCACAGCACCAGCCAATGAAGTGTAACACTTCCCTGTTCCCCGTCGCATACACAACGACTTGCCCGTGCTGCTTTTATTTATACCTTCTCATTCTGCAAAAAAACGATTTGTGTCACTGGTCTCAAGCAGCCCGTATGTTACTTCTTGGCTTAATCATTTGATGACCCCCTGGCTATGTGTCTCAATAGTGAGGCAAGTGTTACTCCTGAGGGATCTCGTCCCCAAGAATCAATACCAAAACTACCGCAAGTTCTCAGCTCGCAGTTGGTTTCTTTCACAAACTCCAGAAAATGTTATTATAATCTCCATTCTCAAATGGTTTCCCCAAACAATGTTTTAAAGTCTTCCACCCAAGTCGACGTCAAAAGCCACGACAATGTGGGATTAACAATAGAATAGTCTTTTCTCCCCAAAGTCGACCATGTCTATTAATTTAAAGAGGGGAACAATATATTAATAAAGTGATCTTTTGAAGACATTAAACTATTTAAGTTTAAAGAATCACTTTATAACATAATTCTAACTTAAGGGACACATAGCAAACGATCTCAGAATTTTGCAAGAGATAGCTCGTCGAAAAGAGCTTGATGAGCCCCTTCACATCCACTCTCCCACAACTCCATTTGGCCCGCCATTGGGTATGCCTAGACCAAATAGTCTCAGGATCCCTCTGATGTCCAAGTTAGCCCTCGGGACCATGGTAGACGGGCTAGCGACTAGTCATCTCGTGTCTAGCTCAAAAAGGGGGACATTACATGCAGAGACTTCTTTATGATGATGAAGAAGTATAATTGAAACAAAGATTACAAGATATACATGTTGAGGTGGCACCCACTCATCTTCAACCAATCAAGCAATTCCAAGTTGACATGTCCAAGTTCATCAAATCAAACTCAATCACAAGTGGACATGTTGAAGGCAATTAATGTATTATTACAATCAATTTTCGCATTGGTTCATCCTCAAAAGGATATGTATTTTGAAGCAATGTAATCATCTCATTAAATGACATTAAATGATTGTAAGTGGTAGTTGTAACAACCCTGTTGTTTTTCAATGTTTGTTTAGCCACGGGCAATAATTTGCCCTCCCAACCATATAGACAATTCACAATTGTCTCCCCCAAGCATCCTGGTAAGTCAATCTACAATTTTTATTAAATTGTTATTGTCCACCTTATATGAGATCACACATCATATATATATGCAAGAGGTGCCCTTTCACCAAGGGACACCACTCTTATTAATATATACTAAATAATATAATATAATACTTATACAATATAGATATAATTATATTAATAATATAATACAATAATTATCTCACAATTATTATAATTATGTTATCAATATAATTACAACCTTTGAGTCATTTATGTAGGCATGTGGATTACGACCATAGCTACAATAAAATCAACACTCCATCTTAGCTAGGGAGGAATCCTTCTTGATATCTCATGGTTCGTCCTCTCGACACTATCTTCAACACTCCCTCTTTGCTAGGGAGGATCTTATTTACAAATTACATTTCCTTTTGTAATGATTGACCACAATGGCTACATCCATGTGTTAAGATATCACCTCTTGTAATATCAATAATCATGACTTATCCATAGATATCTCCTCATGTGATATCCACCATTATGGCTTTCCATAAATATCACCTCATGTGATCCACCATTATGGCTTTTCCATAGATATTAATTCACGATATATCAACCATTATTGTGAGATCGTTACCTCACAATGATGGTAAGATGCACAAGTGTCCATCATTGTGAGATCGTCACCTCACAATGATATTGATCGTGGCTCATCCAAAGGGTAAACACACAAGTACAAAAAAATCACCACGGACTATCTCACGTGGTGTTGTCATGACCCTCACACAAATGGCATCCACCAGGAACCATATCAGAGGGTGGGTCCATCATGGCTACTCCCATGAATGGAAACACAAACAAACACAAGTGTTCATCACAGAATCACTCACGTGATATCGTCATCTCACGATGACGGTCACCATAGCTACTCCAAGAGGGTGACTCAACACAAGTGTTTAGTCATGGAGTCACTCACATGACATACACCATAGCTACTCCCAGAGGGTGGAAGGAACAAGTGCACAAGTACTCATCACGAAATCACTCAACGTGATGGCACTATCTCATCATGACGTTCACCGTAGCTACTCCCAGAGGGTGAATAAATACAAGTGCAAAGTCATAGATTCTCTCTCGTGACATCCACCATGGCTACTCCTAGATGGTGGAACAAGGGTTGATACCTCAAACTTCTCTCTCAGAGAAGAATGCTACAAGGGTTGATACCTCAAACTTCTCTCACAGAGAAGAATGCTACAAGGGCTAACACCTCAAAATTCTCTCATAGAGAAGAATGCATTAAGGTACATCTCAAGAAATCACTAATGATGAGACTCCCTCTCAGCAAGGGCTTCGTTCTCCACAATTTCAAGTTTCTCTCGAAAGTACACAAACGTCTCTCTAGCAAGAGGCTTGGTGAGAATATCGATCGTCCATTTTTCAGTGATAATGTACCTCAACTTAATAGCATTCTTTTGCACCATATCTCTAATATAGTTATATTTGATCTCAACATGCTTTGTTCTATCATTGAATAGAAGTTTGGTGTCTGCATCACTCTTGGTGAACCCCAAGCTCAAGTATCCACCTATCCAAGAATTTCATGACCTAGGAGTTAGCATAAAGGCCTTCCAGCCTACATACATGTTGATCTCTAAAGAAACCATATCGACATGGTCCACTCCCTCTGAACCAATATGACCAAGATCCTCAGTAGTCAACTGAAGCAGATCCTCTAGTTGCTCCCTTTGTCACGGAATCATACATGATCCCAATCTTACTCCAAGCGATTCTCATCATCTAGCATGATCCACATACGGTTCGTAGTGCTAGATCCAAGACCACCTTGGACCTATTTTCATAAGATCGAGCCCTAGACAAGACAGGAATATGACCATCTTGTGATTTGAACAAACTTCCCTCACAGTCTGTGACCTCTTTCTAGGAGAGCCCTCATGTCTCAACTTCGCTTTGTAATCCTTGATGCTACCAACACCTTGCACAATATACTGTGATCTCTACCGATCAATAATGATCGATCACTAAATGAAGAAGTCAGCAAGATTACTAATCTTGGTCTCGTCAACAAAACATGCCAAGCAAATATTCGGCAATAAACACGTGTTGATCCAATGAAGAAAGCAAGAGGCAAGGTACACAGGCCAATCAATATGCCAATCACCCAAACTAGCCCTCTGCAAGGTACATAGCAATACACGGGCTGCAGACTCATAACATCACCTCCATTTAAATGCACTATATATGTTGTCGCCAATAAACAGACTGACTCCACTGATATCTGGCACACACAACCAATGTAATATCACAATGAAATCAATGTTGGGTCCTCTTAGAATAATTAATGAACAACCCTGTTGTTTATGTATCAAACAACAACCAACACAAAATCATGTTATCGCAGACAAATATCCATTAACTAACGGGACACAACATTATCAATACTTTTGTTTGCATATAACAGGAACACCAACAGGTCTCACAAGCAATACGGCAGTGCTGAGAGTCAAATTGTGTGATAATACGGTTTCCTTCCTTGTTTAGATTCACGGACTCTGCACTTAAATGTCTTCCACAACTCGGGAGAACAAAACTTCATCATATCCTCATTAGGTCAATCCTCGTCGAGGAAGAAGATAAGCAGGACAATTTTCAGTAGAGTTGCATTGTTCATTGCAACACTGGTCACAAATGCAGCAGCAACAAAAGTATAAAGAGGCCCTACCAACTGCATCATGGCACCTGAGTATTAAGGAGAGCTCAATGCCCTAATGTTCTATGCATACCACAAAGCCATTGAACAGGAACTCCAACTTTCAGATATACCAATTGTTTTGTGACTTGAAGGGGCCCCGGTTGCTCCTAGATGCTTGACAATCTGTACAAATTAGGCCCCTGGAGAGTCGTTTAAGACCTCTGCCTGCACAAAGGATAATATTGCTCATCCACTTCTTTATCATCTTCTACAAGTGATGGTAGGCTATCTGATGGGAAGATTCCCCGTAAATCTGTCATTCTTGGAAGGGTCAGGAATGACGATTAGCTTGTCTCTGTTACACCATGCCAACTACGATAGGTGTCCTACCAAGAGTAATTTTAATGGTCCACTCCAACATTTAGAAATTGGGTTCAGTATCTTCATAGAATCTCTACAATATCGAGGAATTTCTTGTCTTATTACACAGAGGCCCAAGCCAAGCTAATCGCTCTTTCTTTAAAGTATTCATTCGTATAAGGATTGTTCTCTGGTAGCAACAATCTAGCAAGTAGCTCATCGATATCCCTTCTAGGGTAACCTCCAAGATTCCTGTAGCCAAGCATGATTATTTATTGTTGGAAGCAATAGATTTCTTGACATTCATGTTTAGTCCCAAGAGCTCAGAAGTGTCTTTTCATCCACAATAGTGCAACATCAGGGCGCATTTTACTATTTACAGATAATCCAAAATCATCTCCCAGCACACGGTACACATCAAGAATACGACTGATTGTAACATCACAAATGACATCAATTATAATTGCATTACAAATGCTATCTATCATTTGTGTGAACATCGAGCCAGATGGAACACCAGTAGTAGTACATATACAACACCTACCATCTAGAGTACAAGCGGTGCCATGACAAAAGTTATTGATTACCTTCTCCCAAAGATTTTGAAATCTTCCAGGTTGAGGAATCTTATTCATGGGTTATTCACCGATCGCTCTAAAATGGCTGAAGTTCATGTAAGATCTAAGAATCTTAAAGGCCTCACGAATTAGTGTGAGGCAATGACTTATCAAATTTACTATAGCCAATGCATATATACAACTGTCCTGGTGGAAATCTGCTCACAATATCCATCATGCCTGCATTAAGAATTTCTCTACCCCACATTGTAAAATTTGGAGATCTAGAAATGGCGTCATATAGTGACCAATAGAACATACATTCACAAATTAGCCACCAAAAAAGATAACCATACACCATTTTGATTTTATCTTCCTCATCCGCAGAAACTAAATGGGATTTGGCATTACATAGGATATCAAGCTCATGAATACGTTGTTCATTCTTGATCTGATGCACGAAATTCCTAGCACTAACGAATGCTTCGTCAATGACCCCTGCCAAATAATGAGTAACACACAGTCTCCAATCACGCTAGCCTCAACAATGGAATCTTTATCATATTTTCCTCTACGTTTACATTGCCTCAGCAATAGTGATTTATAATACATGTAATCGTGCTCGTTCTATTACTCGTGAATGCGAACTTGACTATAAATTGCGCTCCTTTTCTACAAATCTTACCCCTACGACTTTAGCGGAGATCCACTATCGCGGATCTACTCCAACATCTAGTGATTCACCCGGTCATCGACAAAGGCAATGTTGGTGCATGCGTCAAGACAAAGCAGACCTTCAGCAATGAACAAATAAGCACAGACAAATGGCAGTTTGAAGCTCCACGTGGGACACTCAACGCATTCAACATGGAACAAATCCCACTTCATTCTATGCGGCAATCCTTCCTCACGGCCCGCAGTTGCAAATTAGACTGGCGACGACCCCCTCAAATAACAATAGTGCACATTGATTATGGCATCTTGATCGGCATTGGCACAACTCGGCAGTGGCATCTAGACTATCGTTTTGGAGCATTCTCACAACCGCATCATGTTCGAATCCACAGCTTCCATACGATCTCCACCATTATATCAGCACTCGGCTCTGAACATCTCGAGCACTCGGCTCATCTATACAACACGTTTTCTACAAGTCGAGGATACATCAGTGATCAAACACATACACCTGCCTCCATGTCGTATACTACTCATCCCATCGATAGAAAGCATATATCTTCTGCCACACATGTGGATTTATTCTTCAAGTTGTCAAATATAAGTGTTCACATCTATCTTTGTGCCTAATTATTCTTCCCAGGCTTTGCTCTGATACCATGTTGTTTTTCAATGTTCGTTTAGCCAGGGGCAAAAATTTTCCCTCCCAACCATAGACAATTCACAATTGTCTCCCCCGAGCATCCTGGTAAGTCAATCTGCATTTTTTATTAAATTGTTATTGTCCACCTTATATGAGATCACACATCTCATATATATATGCAAGAGGTGCCCTTTCACCAAGGGACACCACTCTATGTATTATTATAATTATATATTAAATAATTATATTAATATATATTAAATAATATAATATAATACATACAATATAAATATAATTATATTAATAATATAATATAATCATTATCTCACAATAATAATAATTATATTATCAATATAATTACAACCTTTGAGTAATTTATGTAGGCATGTGGATTCCGACCACAGATACAATAAAATCAACAAACCCAAAATTAGGGATTGCTTGGAATTATCTTGGGTGTTGATTTCAAATCAAGCCAGGGCCTTCATTGTAATTGGGAGGTCTATAAAAGGCTTGACCCTCTCATTTGTAAACTCATTAGTTGTAGAGTAGAGAGCAAGTAGCAGTAGCAATAGGAGGTCAAAAATTGTTGCGAAAATTATGTTGAAGTTAATATACAATTTTCATTGACGATATGGTGGATCTTTGTGTGTTGTTTCGATATTTTGCATGGTCTCTACTTCTCAAATTTAGTTAAAGTTCATAGATTATAATCAAGAAACATGAAGATATGTGGTGAATTCCTTGGTTCATACCATTTGTAGTTTGTTGATTGCAAATAGCAGTGTATGGTTAGTTTGAACCTACTTAAGCAATAGTTAGATTGCGATTGTTAATTTAGATTGTGCCACTATTGGGTATTTGGATGAATGCTTGCAATATGAAAATCCTCTGTTACCTTTGGAGATTGCATCAAGTTATGTGTAGTTGTTTCTGCATGGTGAAGCAAAGCTTGGTTTAAGGAATTCTAATATCTGAACACTATCCATTGTTATCATTGTCCTCAAAATTAGATTGAGTTAGCTTAGATTCCCTAACCCTTATCCTTTTGTCCTTTATTTGAAGTTCGAGTTAGTTGAGTTCAAGTTCCAGCCACTTTGAGGGAAAAGAGTTGATAAATCAAGAAAGAATAGTACGTCCCTTTGTGAGAACCAACATATCACATCATTTCAACTCAGTATAACACAAAGTCGCTAATTCGCAGTGTAAACATTGGGGTTGCCTTATTTGATCACACTTTGTCATATTGTTTAGCATTTGAGATTTCCTTGCTCAAGAGAGGATATAATACGGTATTTTATTGTGTTGAGAAGTGTCACAAAACTCGCATCAACACTGCCCTAAGAGTGAATTTTGTAAAAAGCCTAATTTGCAATAACTCCTTGTATTATGCTCCAAATGGCCTCAAATTTGGACTTTCGCAGGTTGAATGTCTTTTAAAACTCTTTAAAATTAGGAAATTTTTGCCAAAAAAAGAGAGATATCCATTTCCAAAATCAGAAAGAAAAAACCACCTTGTTACTTAGCTTCACAATGCTAAGATTATGCTATGATACCATTTGTAATGATGATAATGAACTTGCCACTAGCTCCTATATGTACCTTGCTTGTGCATTGGATGACACCTAGCCAACTTAGATGCCTAAACATAACACCTAGGAAAACCTAAATTCTAAATTAAAATATAATAATGCTCATATAACTTGATTAAAAGTTAAAAATCCAACTACTCATAACCCTATGCACATCATTGGATTGAAGGCATAGCAAGATGAGGTGGCTTTCACATGGGACGTAGATAGTGGGAGTGACATTATGATTGCTTGTGGAACAAATGAACCAAGTGATGACTATGATTCTTTTGATGAAGAGCAAGATAAAGATTATTGATTTTACCATACATGATGTAACAATGAATAATCAAATTATTTTTATCACTATGAATTGTGTTTTCAATTTTGTATATTTTTGTTTTTGCAAATTATGCGTATTTTTCTTTATCATTAATATTTTATATACCAAAATTGGGGAAAACAAAAAATCATCATACTAACAAACCCAGGCATGGTTCCAACTGTTAGCATAAATGCTATATTACATTGTTAGTTATAATGTACCTGCACTGGTATGACAACTGTTATGCCAACTGATAACAATATTCCATCCCTATATAATTGTACTACGCTGCACTTCAGTAATATCAATCAAGTATTTGACTCTTTGTATGGTATCAGAGCGCGATGTACACTCCTATGCCTATGCGGTAATGGTGAAAGAATGAAGTATGACACTGATTCACAGTTTTCTTTAAGGAGAATGTTTGTAGTCTGCCTAGGGTATATCATCACTACGTCTGTATAATATGGTCTTTTATGAGAGACATCCAGTGATACAACTATCATTGTGTGGTTTCCAATTTTGAAGAATAGGGGGTCATATACTGCAGCATTGATGGTTCACATGAGATACATTTTCCTGCATGGTTAAGTTGCAGAGCATGGATATAGGTCTCCCTGGCTGGCTATTAATGGTGTGTGCATCTGAGTCGTTTGTTAGCCCAGTTTTGAATGCCTTCTTATAAGACATCTACAATATTTGCATTCCACCATTCACTTGCACATCACAACAAACATTCTATGTGTTGATAGTCATGTAAAAAGCTCTATATTTCTGCTCCCATATTCAACTTCCATGTGAAGTGAGTGAAAGAGATAGAGGAAGCTAATGAAGATTTTGGAAAGGCATAGATAAGCCAGCTTTGTATGTTCTGTGGTTTATTGTTGAATGAACAAGTTTTGTAATGAAAAGGCGTTGGAAGAAGTTGCATAAGAAAGCATAAAGAGCGAAATCTGCTAACTCAAACATCTACTATATGCTGGTTTGCGCAGAGTGCCTGAGTTACAAAAATATTCACTTTCAAATCATGCTTTCGACCAGATGAGTTCCCATGTTGGTGTGAAGGTTTGCATATGGAGGAGTCAATGTTGCTACTTGAAAAGAAAAAATCTTGCATTGCAGAAGGAAGAAATCTAAAAAAATTGGTGATTTCTTTGTATTTGTATGTTTATAAATTCTCTTTGCGATTGGGTTGTAGAGAATCATACTATCCTGTCTTGTCAGACTGAGAAAGAGGTTTTCTACTAGTAGTTTGCAACACTCAACCCTAAACCTAAATCTACATAAACAAAATTTTCCCACTGTTTGAAAGATTTTTGCATTGTATTATTAGGGGATTAAAAGATGTAGCTCTTGCTTCGTGTTATTTTGGTGGGGTCCTCTATTGTACCATGGAAGACGTAGATTTGTAGGTGCCTGTGGCCACTGCGTTGTCAGAGAAAAAAAATTGAAGAAGTTTACCTTTAGAGGTGTTGATCTTGATGTGTTTTTGAATAATTTCGTCAAGTTCTTTCATGCTCATGCTCAAAGAAGGTTCCAGTGAAGTTTGAAGAGGAACCCAATGGCCCTGATCAAGAAACTGTGCAAAGCTAAGCATGAAGCTCTCCCAAGTGAAAAGCCAGAATCAGTTAAAACTCACCTCCTAAACTTGATTATTATGCCTAAAATGATTGGAAGCATCAATGGTATATACAGTGGGAAGACCTTCAACCAAGTTGAAATGATACGACATTATCTGGTAGAGTTTTTTATTTCATACAAGCATATGAGACATGGAAGGCCTGGTCTATTGGATGCTAAAAGCCTAAACAAGTACATCAAGGTTTTTTATTATGTTGGTAGTTCCTATAGTACCGATATAGCCATATTTGATGCAATTCAATTCAATAGAGAAGAAGTTTTGCTATGGGTTTAGCAAATATGTGAGGGAAACCAACTTGACATGCCTAATACTCAGATTATTGCATCAATCAATAGGTGGAATAAGTGGAGAAGTGTCTAATATTGAGGATCAGGAACCCCAAAATGTTAATTTTGTTGAAAATTATTGTCTTAAAGAGACTAAAGATGGATTCGTCCTTTGAGCCTTCTCATTCAAAGGCCTGCATCACTAGATGATGGAGGAATTTCCATCATCTCAAACTAGCATACTTTGAGATGGTGCTTCGCATGAGAAGTGTTTTTGGGTTAAATTTGTTGCTTTCCTTCAGATTTCCTTTTTGATGTTGACAATTTTTAAAGAATGTCTGTATTGTGAATATTGATTTTGGAGGCAGGTTCAAGATTTGAAATTGATACAAATTGTTGTCCAGTGAGCTTCAAAGTATATGATCGAGAATTATACAGAAGTGTTTTTGGATTAAGTTTGTTGCTTTCCTTCAGATTTCCTTTTTTATGTTGACAGTTTTAAAGAATGTATGTATTGTGAATATTGATTTTGGAGCCAGGTTCAAGATTTGAAATTGAGCTCAATACGGATTGTTGTCCAGCGAGCTTCAAAGTATATGATCGAGAATTATACCTTTTCATGGTCATCAGACAATGATTGAGCTTTGTTGTAGGTCTTAGGGATTGTTGTCAAATGATCAAGACTCTGTGATTCGAGAGTTCGAGACTGAGAGCTTAAGAACACAGCTCAAAGCTTCACCTTTCCGAGGTTCAAGAGACAGCTTGATGGAGCCTCGCTTGGTTTAGGATTTGCTTCTTCAAGACAAGATCTTCTCAAAAATGTGTATCCATATTATGTAATCAGCAACTTTTGTGATGTAAAATGTGTACTCATATTATGTAATCAGCAACTTTTGTGATGTAAGCTTTAAGGGGGGGTCCCTTGGTACTTTTAAAAGAACGATGTAATAAGGGGGGAATGTTAGCGTAAATGCTATATTACATTGTAAGTTATAATGTAGTTGCATTGGTATGATAACTGTTATGGCAGCTGATAACAGTATTTTATCCCTATATAATTGTACTGCACTGCACTTTGGTAAAATCAATCAAATATTTGACTCTTCACCAACAACTTAGGTTAAGAGATTGCAATCTTACTCATAAAACCCATTAATGGACCTTATCATATTATTAAAAGGTGAATTATGAGTATTGTAACTTTAGGTCATATATGAAATAAGTTTGTACTAAGACAATTAGATGGGTGGTTTCATAAAAAGCCAAATAGACTCATAGATAGGTGCTTGAAGATCCTCTCTTCTAGATAAAGGACTAGATCATTCTTGACAATGATTCATGTTGTGTACAAGAAAATGACACAGCCAACACCGGAAAGAAATGGACCAAGGCATTTATTGAAAAGAAATTTGTAAAAACTAGCAGTTCAGAGTCAAGAAAAACAGATCTTTTTCAAAATTTTAGATTATGTTTCAAGGGCAAGTGAATTGCCTTCCTACAAGGCCGTGGCAGGATGTGGTATTGGTCAATAGTCATATGAGAGTAGCTTAGATGCATCAACTAGTACTTGACAGCTGGATGACTATGTGTTCTCTTTTTACGTTAAAACTGTAAATGTTAGCAGAAGATGAATTGTACTGAAACCACAATATTGATATACCCAGTCTTGCTGTTTTCTTTAGCATGTAAATACCATTATATCTTTATGAGAGAGCAACCTCTTTAAGCATCACTTAACAATCAATCATTGAAATTAAAAAATAAAGTTGTAATACAAGGTAGGCCAGATTTAGCTAGTGTAATACAAATACAAAGACAGGACAGATTTAGCTAGCCTTTCATTCCTTTATTTTATTATCCCCTTTTGTGAGACTTACTGAAAGCTTGTATACAAGCTCATACCCACTACAGTCATATAGGCCATCCTCTTCAGTTGATCATTTAGTGGTTAGCTAGCTCACTTGATGTCCTTCAACACACACCAAAGTAGACAGTGTCCACAACCTACAAAACATACCACACCCACCCATCTACATTGCTGATTTATTGTTTGCAAAAATTCCACCTAACGCATAATCTGGGTTTCTACATTAACATGTGGAATTTTCACAGTTTAATCCCCTATAGGCTATAATTAATGTTGATGTTATGTGTAGCTATGGTGAGGTCATAAGTGTTGACACGGGAGACTACTACACATTATGTTTGATCATCCTCCCTAGCTAAGAGGGAGTGTTAATGTTTGTAGCTTCAGTCGTATGATCATTAGAATGCATATAATATATGTTGATTAATAATAATATATTATATATGTTATATTATTATTAATCATATGAAATTTAATATTCAATATTAATCGATTATATTATTCTAAATTAATAATTGATTGATGAAACATTATAAGATTAATTAAATTATAATTAATGAGAAGAGGCATGTCCTTGAAAGGACATGCCTCTCTAAATGCATATATACATAATCAATTGTCATTATATTAATCTAAATAATAATGAATAGACATGTCCCTTCATGGGACATGTCTCTCCTAGCCTCATTCCTAATATAAATGAAAGAGAGATTGTTGCATTTGGAAAACATATACCACAGACAACACATGCAATTCTATTACATTTGCAGGGATCCTAAAACTTAACATGGTATCAAAGCTAGACTGCAAATGTAAGAGAGTAGTTTGTTGATGGTGAATGTGTGACTGTCTCAGAAAATACAGTCTCAGTACAAGGACAATATCTCACAAATAAACCGTTGGATTTTGCTGAATTTTGGATATGTTGGTGATAAACAAATTGCAAAAGATCCCACCGGAGGGATTTCAAGAAAAAGTGTCAGGTACAAAAGTTATGACCGACTGTGTACGGGTGGGTCTATGTGAAATTCCTGAAAACGGCTTTCATTAAAGAGATATATTAATTTGTTATGATTGTGGTCAAGCATTAACAAAGAAGCACGTATTCAAGGAAGGGTGTCTCTTTGTAGAAAGAAAGCATTAATTATACAGTGTCACCTCTCTTGGAGAAATCAAGTCATTTCACAAGAAGACATGAGAATTGTTCAACAATATAAGAGTGGGAATTGTACATTGTGGGGGGAGAATAATAACCAATGTTACATTTCCATTTGAACCACCTTAGTGGGGAGATAATTAAAAGGGGAGACGTCTCTCAAATAATTTGAGAAGGTGTTTTATGATTTGATGTATATGGACCTTCATTGAAGCAACTTGTGTCAAGGATGTTGATGCGCAGATAAGTATTTATTATCCTTGAATATTACATTTATCTACTCATCATAGTCTCTCTCTCATCTGTATTTCTATACGTACTATAAGAGCTATTTGCCTTGATCTTATCTGAGGATGCTCTTGCAGGAAAAGGAGAATTGATGTCAAATTCAGAAGGAGTCTGATGCTCCATTAGAAGCATCATTGATGAGGAGATCATATGATTGATATTCAGAGGGAGTTTGAAAGTCCATATGTGTGACTATATGATTTTAATGGGCCTACCTCCTGTGTACATCATAAGGAAATGACGACTTCCAAATGATTATCACTTGTATTTGCAATAGTTATTGGAAGGTGACGATCTTACAATAACTTAAATCACGATATACATTATTTATAATGTTGAAACATATAATGATGGATTAAATCAACAACTAAGTGTTAGAAACTTAGATGTCATTAAATTGACGGTCTATGAGTTGTTTGTATAGATATATCTTGTAAAGCAACAACTAAGTGTTAGATGTCATTAAATTGACGGTCTGAGTTGTTTGTATAAAAATACGATAGGTATTTGGTGAATATCATGTGTTGATATTTTGTAGGCCAGTACTTAAATCGTGATTTACATTATTTCTAATGTTGAAATAGATCATGATGGATTAAATCAACAACTAAGTGTTAGATGTCATTAAATTGACAGTCTATGAGTTGTTTGTATAGATATATGATAGGTATTTGGTGAATATCATGTGTTGATATTCTGCAGGCCAATACCTTATTGAGTACTTGGTGAATATCATATGTTGATGTTCTGATAGGCCATTACTCTGAGCACTTGGTGAATATCATGCGACTTGATATTCTGCATGCCAATGCTCCCGATATCATGAGATGATATCTTTATAAACTTTTGAGTACTTGGTGGACATCATGAGACTTGATGTTGGTAGGCCATTGCTCTGAGCACTTGGTGAATATCATGTGACTTGATATTCTGCAAGCCAATGCTCCCAATATCATGATATGATATCTTTATAAACTTTTGAGTACTTGGTGGACATCATGAGACTTGATGTTGGTAGGCCATTACTTTGAGTATTTGGAGAATGTCATGCGGCTTGATATTCTGTGACCAATACCCCCAACATAATGAGATGATATTTTTATGAGTTATGGGAATAACATGAGACTTGATATTCTTGGTTCAACCATATCTCTGATATCACAATGAGGTGATATCTAAAATAAAACTTTCAAAATTAACTGTGTTGCTCTCTTGGATGGATTTTACCTTCCCTAGCTAAGAGGGAGTGTTGATGTTTTGTATAGTTGTGGTGAGGGTCATAAGTGTTGACACGGGAGACCACTAAACATTATGTTTGATCATCCTCCCTAGCTAAGAGGGAGTGTTAATGTTTGTAGCTTCAGTCGTATGATCATTAGAATACATATAATATATGTTGATTAATAATAATATATTATATGTTATATTATTATTAATCATATGAAATTTAATATTCAATATTAATCTATTATATTATTCTAAGTTAATAATTGATTCATGAAACATTATAAGATTGATTAAATTATAATTAATGAGATGAGGCATGTCCTTGAAAGGACATGTCTGTCTAAATGCATATATACATAATCAATTGTCATTATATTAATCTAAATAATAATGAATAGACATGTCCCATCTCTCCTAGCCTCATTCCCAATATAAATGAAAGAGAGATTGTTGCATTTGGAAAACATATACCACAGACAACACATGCAGTTCTATTACATTTGCAAGGATCCTAAAACTTAACAATTAAATATTGCCAAAGAAATACAGGGTAGCTTTTAAGTAAAAAGATAGGTCTTTGGTATTTTCTGCTGACTTTAAAGAGATCAAGCAGATTTTAAGAATTACTGTTGCTGCTTACATCAATTTTTTACTTCAAACCAGTTAATTTCAAACCTAAATATAAGAAACGTCAATTTAAATCATAAACTATTTACTAATTTCAATAATTACAACAAACATTCAAGATACAAATAAATTAAATAAATCTCAAAGGTCCTCCGTGATCATACCATTTCTGCAGGTAGCTTGTCTTCTTCAATCAAAAGCCTTCTAGAACACTCCAATTGTGTAAGTTGTGAGGCTAGCCAATGTAAATCCAGCGAGAGAAATGATGCCTGAACAATTGCTTCCCAGCAGCCAATCCTTTATTGTTCAGATACTTTCAAATTCAGTAGAAAAAAATATTAAAGCAAAATAAACAGCTCCAAAATCTATTTCCAATTATTCCTCTTATGTTTAGAAAATCAGCCCAAGCAATTTTTTCCAAGCGCTCCCCTTATGTTTAAAAAATCAACCTAAGTAATTTTTTTTAATTATTCCTCTGATGTTTAAAAAATCAGCCCAGACTACTTTCTCCAATTATTCCTCCCATGTTTAAAAAATCATGCCATGCAGTTTTCCTGGATATTGAAACATCATTAACTAATTCTCTGTTGAAGATTTCAAATGAGGAAATTCAAATCAAGTAAAGATAACATCAAAAGAACAAATTTCAGGTTAGTATACCCACACTAAACCCTATAGTTATTTCATAATGCATTGAGGCATTCATATAGCGCATTAAAAGGGAAAAGTGGTGTAGCTCCAATGACCTCATATTCTGTAGATGCATTGTCATCCTTAACAATAAAATTGTCATCTTTTCCCCATGATAGGAGATTTTGCCCTCTAACATATAGCATTGAAGTTATACCTTCTGCATATCCTGTAATACAGATCAATGTCAGAATATTTTAAACCATAGTTGACTTCAGTCAGACAAACAGATAATTTCAGCTTTTATTTTTAACTTCAATCCAATAATTGACATTTTATTATGCTTGAAAGAACTACCAATACTAACTGGGTAATGCAATAGGATCATCAAAGTACATAAAAAAATGTTCAGATTTAATGCCCAGTAACATATAAGATCAGCAACCCCAACAAATTATTGCTTTATCAAATCTAATATACCTGAAATTTTACATTCTAATCACAGATGGAAATGGCTCAATAGACTCAACCAGGTTAAAGAATATAGTTATTATAATCTTGTTGTAATTAAGTATAAAATATAAATGGCTAATTTGTATTGTACATGTCAACAGCTTAGGAAAACCCAAGATGTAAAGATTATTATTCTGTTCAGAACAAAAAGAGCTACAGAAGAAATAAATTGGGGCCAAGTTTGATTAATGCACAGCTACAAAATCCATGAATGAAGCAGTTCCTGTAGTAGTCACAACACATTTGAGGTCACTTATTATTACTTTATCAACAAACTAATCATGTCAAAGGACTTGCTTAGAGTTGATAGGTAAAGACTTGTGTAAAAGCTGAACAAAACATAAAGCTAATTATTTATCATCTTTCAAACAAGTTTATATTAAATGTGCAAAGCAATTATGTCAAAACCAAAGTCATGGCATTTTCTCAAGAAAGGAGCAACAAAAACAAAGATAGGAAAAAAATAGTCGAAAGCTGCTCTACAACTTGGTGCCTCTCCTCCTCTAAGTTGAGGCCCCCGCAAAAGTGATCTGTCTCTCGACCGTGCACCGAGAGACCACTCTGGTGGTACCATCAAGGCATTAAGTGCCTTCATTTGTTTAAGGGTGATGTCAACCGATCATAGTCCGCTTTGCCTTCTTTGGAGATGAAGATTGCTAGGGTTCCTACCCAGAGACCTTCAAGGACGTTGTGGTGGAGAAGGATTCTTTGCCAGTAGAAGCCAGATTTATTAGAGATTTCACACCGCCTGTGCAGCCGCCCGTGGAACCGCTTGACCCAGATGGAGCCAGAGGAGGTAAGGATTCCCCTGTCACTCTGCTTGTTGTTAAACCTAACTCTTGTATGTCTAAGGCTATTGAAATGGAGATAGTTAGGCTTAAAGATACCACAATTTTCCTAACGGCCCAAGATATTGCCAAATTTACCTTCTCGTTCTATCATGAATGAATGGCTCTCCAATATATGGTGTAAAAAACTAGGGTTTTAGTTTACTTTGTGCAAAATGGTCCAAAGGAGCTTATTTATTATTTTCTTTAAGAACCCTCTTTCTTAGAAAGAGGTGGTTAAACGACAATTTTGGTCCGTTGGGCCCTCGGTTTTCAAGGCCATTGCTTAGTCTGCACAAGCCAACTATGAGGAAATAGTTGCCCTATTGTGTCCTAGATGGGTTACAATTAAAAATGTGTCGTCATTCTTGTGGAAATTTTTGCCTAACACTCTGGAACCTATTGACAGAGTTATTAGGGTTGAAGAAACGAATTCCCTTCTGCCGCATATGGATGCAAGGATGTTAGTGGCCCTTAATCTAGGGGCGGACATCCTAGAGATGATCAAAATTGAAATCGATAAATTGTCTGTCACCTGTCACCTACCCGATTGATATACTAGGAGGCTTGAATGCATGTTTACTTTGTAGAAGAGAAGGGCACATAAGAAGAAATTGCCCTTTGATTAACCCCAGGAAAAATGTCGATAAGCAAAAAGGTACCCAAAACCCTAATACAGGTCCAAACATGCTTAATCAGGACTCGAACCCTAATTCGAAGAATTCATGGATAAACAAGTACAACCACAAAAGTGCAAACAATATGGATCTGACTCAAGTGGGCTCCAATACAAACAATAGTGCAAACCCTAATAGTCTGTTGGTAAACAGATTGTTCTTTTTCACTTTAACTCTAAAATAGCCAAATATTAAAGAAACAATCGAATACAACAGTTGGGAAATGTAACTGAATAACTAATTTCCCTCTGAATTTGAAGGTACAGCTCCCTTAAGTGATTAATCTTCAATGAATTTTGTTCTTTCCTAATTTAATGGGGGTTTGTTCTTAACCTAAAAACAAAACAGGCAATCCGAACTAGGCCTAGACAGGAACTAGTTCAGGCAAATAGGTTCAGCTTTCTATCTAGCCAATTTTAAGACTTTATAAATCACATAAGATCTCAAGATTGGTAATGCAGGGACTAATAATGAAGATGCAAATACGAAACTAAAAGATCAATGATAACTTAACGATGATGAATCGATCTACTTCATCAGAACATTTCTCATAATCTATGGGTGACACCCAGATTTCCCCTCAATTAACTGTACCAAATCATAATACAGAACCTCGGTTTAATCTTGAACTGTAAATCCAATTTAAAGAAACATTCAAATTGACAGAAAGATAAATGCAATGGAACAGTTAAAATATTGGCATTCAGACATACACAAATTCAACTCAGCAAAAACAAAGTTCTTCACACCAAAATTTAGCCGACCTTTGTATTGATTTTCAAAATAGTACATATAGATCTTCAGAGTTTGACCGTTACAAAAAGGGGTAACCGAAACGGTTCAACTTCCCTAACTAGAAATGATAAACAAACATTTATCCATTACAAGCCCTATCAAAATTTAGTATAAGAGGGAATATATTTATGCCTCTGTTTACTTCCCCTTATCTATTTTCGCCCTATAGGGGGTGACAGCTGTGATGATCGGAATAAGCTCTTCATGTCTATTGATATGGACATTGGTATATCTGATGAGCAATCGGGAATGATCTTTGGCCAAGCTCTTAACCGCATCTACCCGATCTTTCAGCTCTTCCATGGCTTTAAAGATGCATCCACTCAACTGTAGGAGTTCCGGCACCTTATCCAAGTGAGAGGAGACTGTTCTGCCAGCTTATCCACATAATCGGAGAAGGATTTCTGCATGTTGGTCACTCCAATCATTTCTTTTCCTTGACCACTTGTCTGTGACTCCGTGTGAAGACCCTAAAGGAGTTTAAAATCTATGTTTTGTTCCTCTTTGATTTTGACATCTGTCTGTTGCAACCCTCCTTCGGCTTGGATGATCATCTCAGTCTTAAATTCCAAGCTTTGAAGCCATTCAATCAAAGGCTCATGTCCTTTCTGCAAGATTTTGGCCTTTATTGCCTCCTTAGTCTTCATTTTAAATGCTACATGCAGCATTACTATGCATACTTGACACTTCACTCTCTTCGATGTGAGAGTCTACAAATTCTTGTCAATATTATTTCTCTCCTTCTCCAACTTAGGAGAGAGTATCACCCAACTGCTCAATAACTACCAGCCCTTCAGATTTAAGCCTCTCAATCCATCGTTTAGCAATCTGCCCAAAATGTCTGTCTTCTTGCAACTTGGCTATGATGGCTTGATTCTCTGCAGCATTGGGGTCAAAAGTGGTTTGGGTACTAGGAATGCTCACAACTGGGGTAACTAACTATCTGATAAAGTTAGTTAGTTCAACGACTTCTGCTTTAAGTTGGACTTAAGCAGTCTTGAGCTCCTCAAGCTCTTCTTCAATTAAAATATTAGTGGACTTCCACCAATCCACCTTAGTATCATGACAAGCTAGCCCCATAACAAAATGACTGCAGCTCAAAGTCGGAAGCAGTTAAATCTTCAAACCTGCCTTCCTTTGTGGGCTTTGCTACTTCCATAGTGAAGTGCCCTGTTTCTAGATCTCGGCCTAATGTAGACAATGTCTTTGCTTTCTTCACCTTGCTCACGATGGTACTGGATTGTAAGGCCCGTGAAAGAGTATCCTTGCTGGGAGCTCCTTCTATCCTCTTCCTCTTGCGTTCTAGAGTGTTCTCTATCCAAGACTCCGCACTAGTAACTTTGGTGGCAGAGACCAATTCTTCTATGAACAACTTCCTGATGACCGGAGGAGTAGCTTTAGGTCTGGAAGCAAATGGAATTAGGAGAGGAGGAAACTAATTTAGTGACTTGAGCAACTTCTTGTTGCTTGCCAGCCTCCTCATCTGATTTTGTGGCTGCAGTGCTAGAACTCTCTTCACCCACTTCCACTATAACAGGGGACCCTCGCCTTGGAGTATCTTGAATTGAGGTATCACCTTGTGTGCCCAAAGTGCTAGTTTTAACTGGTTGTTCTGTTTCTGCACATTTATCAGGCTCAGTCGTAGACTTGACTAGGTCTGTAGAAACTGCTTCTTTTGTGGAACCAATGATAGGAGTCGAGCCATCTCTGCATGTCTTGTCCAATGGAATCATCTTTTCAGGAGGCTCATCACCTCACCTGCTGGTTGAGCTAGCTCCTTGGCTACAGTCGGGATAGTTGTTGAAGATGATGCAGGAGTACTCCCGGTCACTTTTGCAGGATTTTGTCGAGACAGAGGCTTCCTTTCTGACCTCTTCCTTCTGCCCGACGTCCATTCGATCCACTGCTCCGTCCTTTTGTAGATCCCACCCATCAAGGTCTGCAAGTCATCAATGGCTTGACCTAGCATGGGTTCAGAGCTTATAGGAAGGGGCTTAATCTTTTCTATGTATGTATCATCATACATATGCTAGCCATCATCTTCTATGCCTTCAACTGCATTCTTAACTTTGAACCTTTTGATTTGTTCAATAGTTAATCTTGCATAGAATCGATCTCTGTTTTCTAGATCCTTGCAGTTGGCCCAATAGTCGTCTATGTCATCGATGTGATGAATAGTGTGACCCATTTGCAAGTAATCTCGGGCATAGTTCACAGGATCATACTACGGCCTCAGAACATCATATGTTTCCAATTGAAACTTCTTTGAGAATGCTTTCAAAACATTCTTTGCATCAGACCGAGATGCACAACTGTAGGCTCCAATAGTCATTGGGAAATCATAGCCTTTCTTCCTGGCGCCTGCACAGATCAGGTTCACTTGGACTGCTTGCCTCATCACCTCAACCAGCACGATTATGTCGGCGGGGTACCTGGGCAGCTTCAAAGGAAAATCTTCGAATCTTGCAAGACGAATGTATGATAAATTCGCAAATTAGATAAAATAAGCTCCAAATTGGCTGATAAATGCCATGGCTGCCAGAGAAAATCTCCTTTCTAGGCAACCTTGTAACTCCCTGCACAGTCCCATTGTGAATGCATCATTAACTTTGAGATACTCAGTATAACTGTTATGTAATTGCAAACAGGCGAAAAATTCATAACTCTTAACATCCTCTGGGAATTCTTCTAGTCTAGGAAGTCCTGGCCAAATTTGAATTGTAGCTAAGATATATAACAAAACCGAGGACAGATAGAACTCGTTCTGATGTTTAGCTCTATTTAGGGCATTTGAAAGATTTTCACTTACCATATGAGCACAATCAATGAAATTATGCTGAGAGCAAGTCACCTGAACCAGGAAGAAATAGTGCTCAACGAAATTAAGTGCATCACTCTCACCTCTGATTCTGTGAAGCAATACTAGGATGTCTACAATTTTTGGCTTCAGGTTTGTGCCGTATAGTGTTTTGGGCAACTTGCCTTTGGCGCTCCTCGACTCTTGGAACCATGTCTTCATTATTTCCTTCTTCCACACAGTCTTCTTTGCTCCATACTCAATAACTGCCCAGCTGTATGTCATCTCCGAGTATTCAGCCTACTCTGGAATACGAAGGGAGTTCTGGACGGAGTCTCGATCAATAGAGAGTAGCATCGTGTCGTCGGGCAAAAGAATTTGTTTGGTGTCCGGATTATAGCGGGCTATGCATTCTCGAACAAGCTCTGGAGCTTGAATTGCAACAGGGAAACCGGCGGCTTCGACTAATCCACTCTCCTTCAGTTTCTATGTAATGGGATGTATCCTTTCAGCATTCAGCCTGCCATGAAAGCTCTGCATATCAAAAAATCTCAGAGAGGTGTCTGTGATTTTGTGCCAATCGGAAGTGATACCGTTCATCCCATCGAATCCCATAAATTTGGTAGCCATGCTTCGATTGATTTGAATCAGGAACTAGGAATCTATCTCAGGAATACGAAAGCAAGGAACAACTATCGTCAGGGGTTTTAGTTCAGACAATTTGACAAACAGATGGTAATTCTTGTTCACAATACTTACTGTTTTATAACTTCCAACTTTTTACCGTTAACGGCCGACTCCCCACGCCACATGAGTGAAAAGACTTAAGCATTTATTAAAAAGTCCGTTATGAAGTAAAACGGCTTTATTTGAATTAATTACTTTACCTCTACGGGCCGTTAAGAAACATCTTTTTACCTTAGATAAGAATAACTGTAACTTTTCTAGAGGCAGCGGATAATTACTTTTCCGCTTCCCTTTTGGGCGGAGAAATGCTTTTGGAGCTTTCCCTACTCAAAAATCCGCCAAGGAGGAATCTTAACCTGCTCCAATGCTAAAATGATGTGTGACGATTTTATTTGCTTGCTTTATGCCTTAAGTCCCCTCACAAGTTGATTTTTCTTCATAAATCTTGCGTATAACAATCTGGCAGAAAATGCAACTTGTGGGTCAAAACTTGCCTGTTGGAGTAGCAGAGAAGCTACTTTCCGCTCTTCCGCCAATAAGCTTTAGTCTCTGATACCTTATCATTTGATCATTCTTCTGGCCCGTAGGGATTCGTTTTGAATGCAATAGTCTTTCTAGCCTCAATTATCTATCTTCAACTTCCACTGATCGCTGAGACTTTAAAAATTGTTGACTGCGAAAAAGGCACTTTGTAGGTGATTATCCGCCAGGGAGAAGCCCGAAACCAATTTTCCGACGATGAGACAAAATGAAGTATCAAAGCTAAAGATTCCAAAATCACATAAGATCAATGTTAGAAACCTCCGAATCATGACCTTTATCGGATTTGGGAGCTTAACCTACCCAATATGACATGATCTCAAAGAAAAACCCCTGGCTTACAAAGGAGAAGGTAATTTGGGAAAATCCGATAAAGGTTTCTCTAGCCTAAAGGGAAAAGCTAGACTTAGACTCATCATTTGCACAATGTTTTCAAGACCATTACTACACACTAAATCACATATTACATATTATTCTATGGTTAAATCACATGTTTATTGGTTTCACTGTTTCTTGACTTTTTGAATGTGAGAATGCAAAATGAGAATGTCTGGAAGTGCCCCAAAAATTCTAGATTAATGTTGGGATAGGAAAGTAGATCGGGGGCATGGGGATGGGAATGGGACTTAAGGGTGGGGATGTGTCGTGCAACAACACTGTTTATTGATGTTATGAAGTATTATATTGTCATGGTTTTTAGAATTCCTACTCTTGTCTGTTTGCCTGTTTAATATCTTTGTGATCCATCATCAGGATAGCCAGAGAAGAGAGAAGAGAGAAACCAATAGCTAACCTCATAGAGAGAAATCAATGTTATTGCTCCAGAACTCCTAATGTGGGAAAATGAAATTCCTTGGTCTACTCCCACTAATCCTTTCTCCCTAATAGACAAAAGCAGAAACAACCTAAGGTAGGCTTTCCGGTTCCTATTGGTTAAGGTAGGCTTCCTATTACCTTAAGTACGAGTGTCCCTTGAATCCTCGGCCTTCTCTCTCTGTCCACTCGGCCTTTCTCCCTAATGGCCAAGCAGAAAATAAATCGCACCATACAAAATGAAATGTTGAAACAGAATGAAATAGCAGAGGCAAGTCGACTCGCTAAGTGACGCATACAAAATCAATCTACGTACAGTACATGACTGGGGTGAATTTGACAGGAAATTATCTTAGGTAGTGGAAACTCAGCAAGTTACCACAGAAAAATTTAAGACGGAAAACTACTTAATAAAAGACAAAACGAAAACCGAAAACAAATGAAAACATAAAATTTTAGAACTAGCAGGCTAAATATGAAAAAGGAATCCTACAAACAAATCCATAACCCGAAAGCATCATGCAAAATGACAGCGAAAGGCTTTCAAAAGCAATCAATATTTTATTGAAAAGATAAGTGGAATATTTGGCGACAACGTTCCAGACCTGGCATGACGGCATCAAATCCGCTTTGCTCCTGAGCCTGTGAAATCAAGTAGGCATAATCTGCACCCTTGCTCTTGATGGGTTCGCTCCCTAGTTGTGGTGGAACATCTTCGCCTCCTTCGGGATCTTCATAGCGGTCCCAATTTGTAGGGAGATCTTGCGAGGGTTTTGAATTTTGAAGTTGGGGGTCTTCTTGAAAATGTGAGGATTGGCCCTGTTGGGCCTCTTTTGGCGAGGGTTTTGCAATTTTGGGTTGGGAAACTTTTTGAATATGTGAGGATTGGCCCTGCTGTGACTCTTTTTTCTTGTGCTCTTGGGAATGCTGAGCCTCATTTTTCTTGTGGTCTTGAGTATGCTGAGGTTCCTTATTCTTCTGCTCTTGAGAATGCTGGGTATGCTTGGTGCTATGCTTGGATTTGGCTCTCTGTGTTTGAGCTCTTTTTGAACGGGCTGCGGCTTTCACATCCATCCTGCAATCACTTGAAATTTCTGCTGCTGATGTGAAAACAGATGATTGCAGATGTGATCTCTGTATTCTGCTGTTCGGATTCCCTTCGCATACATCTCACATCTTTTTCGAAGAGTTGCGATATATTTATATGTATATATATAATTGCTAATCTAGAGCTATAGTTTCTTGTTTTTCTTGCTTTTTTTTTTCCAGCGTCATAGTGAGATGTCCATTTCATATTTATTTATGAATTAATTGAAATTAGAGTTGTTTTTATTTTAAAATTAATTTAATTATAGAGAATAGTTATTTTAATTTTAAGAGTATAATTGGTGATATCAATTTTAACTAAAATAATTTTAGTAAATCTAAAATTAATGTTTGTATTAAAAGGTGTAAGGGTTATTTTAATAGAAAATTATATTTTAGTTAATATTTTAGAGAGAATAATTTGATATATGCATAGAAGATATATTAGTTTAATTTACAATATTTTATGCAAAAAAGATATTTTTATACAATTCTAAAATACATATACAATTGTTTATACTAGCAATTGCATCTTCGTGTGCAATGGGTACACTAAAGATATGTGGAAGGGAAGCATAAAATGTGAATTCTTCTCTAATTTTTTTAGAATTTAGAAAATCATCATTTTTTCACTTGCCATTAGCTATTTAATATATTCCTAACGTTTCTTTTTGGTGGAATTTTGTTTAAAATAATTATTAATAGTTAGTTTTCAAATAGTATGTCACTCCATATCCTATTTTTTTGTCCAAAGAAAATGTCCACTTTACTATCGTAAAGTATTTCTCATAGAATTAAACAATAGTTGTCCAAGCTAATATGAACCATTTTTCGGCCTATAGAAGATTGTCCACATTTTGCCAAATAGTTTATGTGCCTAGTGTATGTTTCAACATTTTGGCAAAAAAACAACCCATGTGTGTCCTATTTTTATCAAGACATTTTACATACGTGTCAAGCAAGGGGGCGAAAATGAAAAAGGAATCTTAACTATTTTTTTTTCATCAGGAGGCTGGAAAAAATTGGGGTGGGAGCACTTATAGTAGCTCTGTAACACCAATATATTTCTGATTTATTCTTTGTTTTATTGTGAATTGATTGAAATAGCAGAAGAGAGGCCAGTTTGGTTCATCTCATTTCAAAACGAAATTAACTTCAACAGGTTATGTAATATTTTTCCTTGGAAGCACTACCTTTTTTTAAGAATTTCAATTGGCATTTTTTATAGCATGATAATTGTGACCAATGATGAGACTCGAGTTGAAAATCACCAAACAAGATCCAACAATCTAGAAAAGAATTATTATGATTCAATTGAAATAGCAAACTTATAATATCATTTTAAAAATACATTTAATAATTTATATTATTTAATATAATTTTTAATAATATAACTTGATTTATGCTATATAAAAAGTATTGTATATTAACTATATACTGCAATGATTGAACCCTATACAGTTGTTGAGATATTGGTGAGGTTGGGTGTGTTGTGGGAAGGTGTGACATCACCTTTCCTCTCTGCACACTTGCAACCTGCCTGTGCTTCCACTTGTTACTGGCTTTGTGTGTTGTGTGTCCTTTGTGTAAGGTTGTCTCGGTGTCTGTGTTTAATCTTTTATTCTTTTTATTATTGTTTGTATTGATTCCCCACAACCTTGGCACTGTCCTTCGAACCCAGTTCAATTAATCCATTCGTATGGGTGACTCTATTGCGGAGGAGGACAATGGGAAATCAAATATATCAGAGAAATTGACCAAGGATAATGATAAGAACACTTTGTATGAAAATAGTGAGAAATCTTCATATAAAACCATTTTATCTACAAAGGAAGGTCGTGTGGAGTGCTCATCGATCATTGTCTTCAATGGAGGAATCGCGGCATTCAAGAGATTGGAACCAGAGGGACTACTGGTCTGGTGGAAATGGACCGCGAGATGGAGGCAACTTCAACCCTAGAGACCCCAGAAGGGGAAAAGACAGTAAGGTTCCTCCTTCTATAGTGAAGATCCTTTCTCAAGTACTCCTAATTTTGATAGGCCCCGTTTGGTTGGGGAATTGGAATTTGACTCAAAACCCTATTATCTCATAATAAGGTTTTGATCTTCCGGTTTCGCATCTTCTGGATATAGTTTGGACCGTTTGGTTGACCCGGAAGATGACTGAATCAATCCATCTTTTACATTTGGTTGCCAATTTTGAAATTGGAATTGGAACTAGCAAATTTGGTTGATGACTGCCATTGCTCCTCTGCCTCCTCTATCCATGCTGCTACTTCTTTTTAGCCATTTGATCACCACCAATTCGCCGCTCGGGAGGTCACCGAGAAATACTTCGACGGCGCCGCCACTGCCAAGCATGTGCATAGGGTCAAAGCTTGTTGTCGCCTGCTCCATCTCATGCATGCTAAATCTTTGCAAACCCTCTTCTCTACTGGCAGAAGATGATTCATCGTAGGGGTAGAAGAGTTTCCTGACCTTTGTCAATGCAAGTGCTACGATAATGGCTGTGACCCCCACACCTAGGGCGATTTGAACCCACTTCCTCTTTCTCCTACTGTCGTAGGCTGACTGGATCAGCCGCGTTAAGCAGAGAATAAATGAATTGCAGAGGCGTTCTTGACGATTCGCCCCCCACAACCCAATCGTTACTGCTATCTCACAGGGGGAAAACTCCTCGGAATTTGTTGATTTTAACAGTTTGAATGTCTTTTCTTGGACCTGGCTCTGGCAGTTGTCACAGGTGTCGGGGCCGTTGAGATTTGGGTGGAAAAACAAAATTATAAAATGGGGTTAAAAAAAACATAAAACCAGGTTTTGAAATCGTATTCCACCTATTTGGGTGGAATTTGGAAACCCTCATTTTATCCCAAAATTGAAAGATGGAAACTATATTCAGGTTATTGTTTTAACTCACCAAACAGCGGATTTGAATCCAAAACCTGGTTTTGGGCATCAAAATCCAATTCCACCCCTCAACCAAACGGGGCCATATGGTGAAAGTCATTAAAGGTGAACATAATAGGCTTAAGCGTGTTGTTATTTTCTTCTCATGTATGGGTATAAATTCTTTGCCTACGAACATATTTTTTGACGAATGGATTATTATTTTTTGGGTAAGAAAATTAGGAATTTATGAGAGTTTATGTAGGATGCTATACAAAGGACTCTTTATAATTATGTTCAAGTCTCACAGTATGCAGGACAGAGTCCTCAAAAAGGGTTTTTGGAATGTTGGGCAGTCTCTTTTCAGGTCGTTCCCATGGTCTCCTAAAGAGGACATGGAGAAAGTGGTGGCCAGGGCTATACTAAATTGGCTCAAAATTATAAACCTAATGGTTGATTTTTGATTTTGGTCATTTCTTGCACAAAATTCTCAAGCCCCTTGGGAATGTTCTTCAAGTTGAAGAATCTAAAACCAACCTCCCACATTTAAATGCCAGGGTCCCTATTGTACTTGATCCTGAACTTGACATCCCCGAGAAAATCTTGATGAAATTTGAGGAGGAAACCTTTTACTAAGACACGGAGGTTCTAGGCAACTTGAATGTCTACTTTCATTGTAAAAGAAATGACCATAACATAAAAGATTGTCAGTTAATTAAAAAGAAAAATACTTCTAAAGCCTTTAATGTTGTCCATAGTGGAATTCTGACTAAGGAGGTGGATCATAATGCTAATACTAAAAACCCTAGTCTGGATATTCAAGATAATCCAATGCCAGGCATGAAAGCCCCTTCTGAAAGTAATAAGAATGCTGAACAAGTTGTTAATATTGACCATGATGAGGAATGTCTGAAAAAATATAAAGTCTCTTTATCAAACCCCCATATTTGAGGATGAATTCGAGGTTATCTCTGCAGGAGCACAAATTGCAGACCATGTCGATTCTGGTAAGATGATCCCTAAGGGTAGTGAGGCCCAAGGTAGACTAAATTCTCAACAAATAGCACTAAATACTATTAATGAAAGAGCCAAAATTATTAATGATGCCAAGATTAATACACTCAGTGTCAACATCCCCACAGATGAACCCACTACTCTCACCATGTGTGAAACCACTAGTAAAGAATTAGTTGTTTATGAAGTTGATATGACAGAGGCCCAAAAGGGTGATGATTCTCCTCCATTTTTGGAGGTTGTTAAAAAGAAAAAAAGAAAAAAAAAACATCTGATAGGTACTCTCTCTCCCAGTGTAATAAAGAAATGAAGAGAGATTCCAGAATGCTTTAATCGACTTTATAATTAAAAAATAATAACCTAATAGTGCAAAATGAAGTTGAACATTACAAGCTAGAATGTTAGAGGTCTCGAAATGAAAGATAGGAAACTTGTTGTTAGAGACTGGTGTAATATATTGAACTCGAAGGATATCACTTGTTTGCAAGAAATTAAAGTAACTTGTTTTAATGCATCCAATACTCTTAAGTTTATTTGGAGCTAGGTTGTGTGCTACTACTCTGAGCATGAACAGGGCAAGGGTCGAGTTGCAATTTTGGTCAGTCCAAGATGGGGTGACAAGGTTGCATGCAATGGAGTTTCTCCTTGCAACAGAGTTTGTTGGGTAACTTTTAAAGTTAACACCCTAGAATTTAGGGTCTGTAATATCTATGCACCCAATGATTAATATAGGGAAAGGGTTGCTATGAGATTGGATTTCAAATTCCCTCTCTAAAGTGCATTGGATCCTTAATGGTGACTTTAATATAGAAGGCAATGAGGATAAATGTGGGGGTTTAAAGCATAAATAGAAAGGAAATGAACAATACTTTTGGGCCAAGTGTAAGAGGAAGCTCAATCTACTTTACCCCGTGGAAAAAAAATTGATTTCAAAGGGATATGATTTACTTGGTGTAACAATCAAGCCACAAAATAGAGGATTTATTGCAAATTGGATAGGATATATGTGGATGCCTCTTTTTTCTCCTTCTCCTCAGATAATTCATGTAACTTTGTGGTTGTTAATCTTGTTATTATGTCTAATCATTCACCTATTTCTTCTTGCATCAACATTAAGGATGATAGTTTATGCATGGGGATTCATAGAAAAAGGAATGTCTTTAAGTTGAATTCTTCTTTGCTTAAAGATGAGGACAACGTGGGGCTATCAAAATGATACCTATATCTCAAAGATGAATTGTCAACAAATCTCCATGATTGAAAGGTGGGAGGTCTTGGTTAACCTATGGAGGAAAGTGTTCCAGTTTGTGGGTGAAAAAAAAGCTTAAGATATGCACAAACTTGAAGATGTATTTCAAGCTAAAATTATTGATATCGAGGTTAACTTGCAACAAAAAGGGCATGATGAATTGTTAGAAAAAGAACTCTTTAACACAAAAATAGAATTAAGTAAAATTAAATATATTACATATAAGGGGCAAATAATTAGAGCTCGGGCTAACTGGTTAAAAGAAGGTGATAGAGGGTCCAACTATTTCTTTAACCTAGTTAGACAAAAACAAAAGAGGGAAATAATTGAGGAAATATCTTTACAAAGTTTCCCTGCAAATAACCCCGAGGACATATGTAAATCTTTTTTTATTTTTATCAAGACTTGTTTATTCAAAACACAAGGAAGAAAACTTTGAGAAACTACACAAATGTTGTAGAATGATTCCAAATAAGGTGACCAAGGATGGCTATGATTCCCTATCCAAGGACATTACCTTATCAGAGATTTAAGATGCTATTAGGTCTCTGGAAAATGCAAATCGCCTATGTTGGATGTATTAATTGTTGAATTCTACAAAGCTAATATTGAATGGATAGGTCATGAACTTCTTGAGTTATATGTGGAGGCTTTCAGTGAGGGAACACTTGGTCATGATATTAATAATGGGATTTTTAAACTATTACCCAAAGGGGGTGATAGGTCCTTGGTCAAGAGCTAGAGGCCTATCACACTACTAAATTTGTCTTATAAAAATCTTCCTAAGACCCTTGCCAAGAGATTCTATGGGATTCTTGGAAGGAATATCTCAGTTACTCAAACAAGATTAATCAGGGCTAGGTATATTTTGGTGAACTTGATTACCAGTTGGGAAGGTATGCACCGAGCACAGGCTAATAATTAGAATGCAATTATGATACTACTAGACTTTGAGAAAGCATAAGACAAGATTGAATGGCCATTTGTGATTAGTATGTTTCCAGCCTTTGGACTCCTTGAAATTTTTTATAGATGGATTGAAATCCTCTTCAAGGACTCTTAAATTGTGATATATGTGAATGGGACCTTGTTTCAACCTATTCACCTACGAAGATCCATCGAACAAGGATGTCCTATTGCCCCTGCTTAATTGTCATTGTTGTTGATGCCCTTTTTTAATATTTTGAGAAGTTCTAAATTAGGTCCTCCTGTGAAAGGTATAAGGTTTTTAGATGATAATATCCTACTTAATGGATAGTTTGCAAATGATACTACTATGTTCCTAGAATGTGATGAGGACAACTTTGATAATATTATACAAAGGCTAGATTTTTTTGTAACGCTTCAGGAGCCAAAGTTGCTCCTCAAAAATCTACAGTCTTATGGTCTGACATTCCTCCCTTATGGCTTGTCAATAAGGGATGGGGTTGGGCTGGTCCTTCTACTATGGTAAGATACCTTGGAATCCCTTTTGCTATTAGTCCTTCACTAAAAGATATGTGGGAATGGATATTTAATAAAATTAAAAAGAAGCACCTCAAGTGGCAACCCCATCTACTTTCTCTAGCTGGTAGGATTCAGGTGGTTCAAAAAGTTTTAGAATCACATGCCATATATTATGCTTCCACCTGGTTATTTTCCAATTACCAGGTCAATAAGTTGGATTTTTTTTAGGGAATTCATATGGTAACAAAAGAGGCACAATGTATCATGGGAGTGGTCTTGTACACCAAAAGAAATGGGGGGTTTGGGCCTCCGGGATCTCAAAACACATGGAATCGCAGTAGCTACTAAATAGATATACAAATTTATATATGGAAATGAACCTTGGAAGGTCCTAATAAGGAACAACATTAGTTTTTCCAAACCAAAAAATGCAAGAATTGGAATTCAATTGGATTCTTGGATGTATTGTTGGACGAATTTGACGATAAGACATTAGGGTCCACTATCTTCTCCTCCCTATGGAAGGCATGGGTTCAAGTGAGGAAATTTGTGGATAACAGATTTGCTACTGGTCACTCTCCTACTTATGCATGTTTGGATAGATCTTTGTGGTGGGGGGTCAAGTTGGACAATAAACCTTTGCCTCTTACTTAGTCTATCTTTGGGAGGATTTGGAATACATTGGGCATTGCTATTATTGGTGATTTGCTTGTATGTTATCACTTGGGTTCTTGGGAAGAATCAAGTGGTATCTTTAGCATTCATCCATCTCAAAAGAAAACATATACTTTGATCTACAAAGCAGTTGGGGCTTTCTTTCCTAGCAAGGTTGTATCGGGTATCCAAGCTTTAGTATAGATGAAATGGATGAATGGTAACTTCTTCTATGACATCAATTTTGAACAACTATACTTGACGATTAGGGGTGACTCTAAGACCATACAATGGATTAATGAAACTTTGGGGCACGTCATTGGGTAGTGTATTGGAGGTCCTTTGTGTTTAATAGGTTTTGGCACAATGGTGAACCCAAGAAACGTTGTCTTGTATGGAAAGTCTTACTTAAGAGGGTTGTTGTTGGGGATGTGTTGTCTTCAATTGGTCTTACCCTTGTTGTCCGCTTTGTTTGCTATTTCATTGAATCCCTTTCACATTTTTTCTTTGAGCGTCCCTTTGTTGTCCAAGTGCGGTCTATCTTTCTTGGGTCCCCCCTTAAATGGAACACTCGCCTTGGCCTTTCATGGTTTGAAATTCTTGTTGGTTTTATTAAATTTTTTTATGACAAGCTTAATTCTTTTTGGTCTATTTTGTTCTATGAAATTATTTGGTTTTTATGGAACAAGAGGGACGAGGATGTTTTTCAAGGTACAAGGAGGAACCATAGTGAGTTTAAACATAAACTCACATTTTATTATATCATGCTACAAGTGTCTACAGAACTGGAGATACCTAAAAGTCAATTTATGATCCTAGTTCGTGAAGGAATGTTGCTCATTTATAAATCTGACATGAACTTAGCACATTTATTTGATGCATACAAAGACATGGTGGACCAGGAGGAGTTCAATGTCATTGAACAGTTCATGAAGGAGAAAAACATCACCAAGAAAGAGATTGTTGAAAGATCAACACGATGTCTAAACTCATTGACACACTTCGCTGGGATGCACCTACCAATGTTTCTCTTGACATTGATCTCCCACTAGGAAATTCGAATTAGATAAAGCAGAAGTGAGTAATAACATAATTGGTGCATGGGAAACAAGTTGACGCAGTTTTTAATGTTGTTCTCTTTTTTATGGGCCGAACTCTCGATCTATAAATTTTTTTTAATGTATGTGTAACTAATCATGGTTAGTTGGTTAGTCTTTCTAATAGTTTTAGTTAAACCTTTGATAACATCCAAAGAAAACACCCAATTCCTTTCAGTATAACATCCATAGACAGACACACACATGTGTATGTGTGTATATATACAATGAGAATTATGCATTTTAACTGTTTATGAAATTTAAAAAGATCTAGAAAAGGAATTCCACTTTTCTGTTTTAATTTTCTTGTAAAGGCACAGTGAACTGATTATGCATTTTAGCTATTTATTTAATTGAATCAGCAGTATTTCTTTAATCTTAAAGACTGTGACAAAAAGATTTACTCGAGATTGACTGCAAGAAACAAATCCTCTTGAAGAAAAATTGTTCAAATGCACTTAGGGCATGTTTGGTGCGTGGCATTAACTTATCCAAAATAGGCCTATTCCAGAATAAGGAGCTATTCTCGAATTAATTAATCCTAAAAATGAAAGCTGGAATAAGCTATTCTGCGTTTGGATCCCATATTGTAGAATTGGAATAAGGATTATTTTTCATTTTTTAATTAATTTTAATAATATGTATTTTTAACTTGTGTACACATATACACACATCTACATATACACACATATATACACATACACATATACACATGACATATACATGTGTGTATATACACACATGTATGTGTATATATTACACACATGTATGTGTATATATACACATGTGTGTGTATACACACATGTGTGTGTATACACACACATGTATATACACGTGTGTGTATATACACACATGTGTATATGTATATACAAACATGTGTATACACACGTGTGTATATACATATGTGTATATATGTGTGTATATATACACACACATACCCCCATTAAAAAAAAGATTAAAATTTTAAATTTTAAATTTTTTTTTAAAAAAAATCAATAAAAATAAATAAATTTGAATCCATAAATAGCTTATTCTCAAATAAGAAATGAATTCCAGCTTTTTTTTAGAAATAACTAATGCAAGCATTGGCCCCAAAATGAAGATTAGTTTTTTAATTCAAGAATTCAAAAAATGCCACAAACAGAAAATTAAATTATTCTAACATTAACTAATGTTTATTCTAGGTTAATGCTTGACACCAAACAGACCCTTATTTCATTGAGAGGAAAGAAAAAAAAGGCTCTATTGATCCTTGTTCATAGTGCGGTAGCCCAGCGAGCATATTGCTACGGCAGCCCATGTCCGCCTCTCCTGCTCCTGCTCCTCCTCCGTCCAACTGAACACCTCTCTCTAACTGGATGCTAATGAGGGACTGCACATGATACTTAGTAACCAGGGATTTTACATGGTGAATTTGGGTGCATCTAAATTCTATGATAAAGCAATCACTCTGCACTATCCAAGTGTCGGATTCATACCTTGGGCAAGGAAAAATTTAAATCAAATATCAAAGAGTCGCAATTCGTACCCTTACCTCAAATTAGAGTTTTATCTCCATGCACAATCGCCTGAAGCCTTAGATTTTATCACGTCGCCCTTTTTCCGAAACTTAACGTCTCAAAGTGCAGGAAAAACGGTCCTTTTTTAATCATGAAATCCTTAACAGCTCTGTCGTGTGCGAGAAATCCCTTGGCCTTGAAATTAGAAATGGTCGTCTTGGCCTCCTCCACTCTCTGCTCCTTGCAAAACTTATCAATCAAGGAAATATAAGTGGTGATAAACGGCAATGTAAGCAGTCCACGGGGTACCACCAAGCAGCACTGTCTCTTTGTTTCTCTGCAATCAGATGGGTTCTCTGGAAGCAGCTCGGTCATGGCCGAAAAATGCGGCTTTCCACTTTTAGAGATACGGTTCAATTCAACAGATGTTATCGCTACAGCCACTACACGGTGAGATGAACAGTGCCAGATGTTATTGCTAGCATCTACTCCGTGAGATGAACAGCGTTCCCAAACCCTTTCCGACAAAAGTTCACGATGCCGGCAGCTATGGACTGTTTTCCGACTTGAACTGACCATTTCTAGTGGACAGCTAAATTATTCTTTCTTGACATTATTTTTGATTTGTGTACTCATTCTCGATAATTGTCTCTCAATGTGTGAACCAAGGAAAATGAGCGGACGAGATTTTCAATAAGATATTTGATCTTTTGATGCTATAACAATACCAACTTGATCGCTTGACATGCATAAGTTTGACAGAGTTTCCATCTGCAGAGACCTGCACATTAGTGTCTTCCTCAAAGGGAAGGCTCTTCAAGTTACATGTCAGAGGCCAAGGCAACCTTTGATGCAGGACTGTCCCAGGTCTAAGGAGATCGACATCAATCAAAAATATATTCTCAGTTTATTTGGTTTGACTTTGGCTTCAGTTTTATGATGGTCATGATAAGCAAGTTAGAATATTGCCTCTACTCGATATGTTGAAGGGGAAGCTTTGCAATAACAAGAATTTGCCAGATGTTATAATTGTGACTATTTGACATGCAATTGGTACAATCAACGCCTTTGGAGTCTAGAGAGAGCATCAATATTCATCAAAACATTAAAGATATAAGATTCTTGCCAGACGTTATAATTGCAACTTCTTGGTTGTTGTGTATTCAAAATATGGAAGCACAAACAAGGCAGGAAGGCAGGTGACCGTTTGACAGAATGCCTAATGTAATGATTGTAGATAATGCACAAAATGAATTTGTTGATAAATCTGTAGAAACTTTAAAGAAAATGCAATTTGGCAGGAGTAATGCCAAATTGCCAAACCTTTGATAACATCCAAAGAAAACACCTAATTCCTTTTAGTGTTATTTTTCATTGAAATCGAAAAGAAAAAGAAACGACACAAACAAGACGGGTAAGGAAATTGATAAAAATGCACAAAAAGTAGGACTTTTTGATTGCAAGGAAAGCGAGGGGACATTCAGTTTGATATGTGCATCGAGATGGATAGAGTAAGTGTTGGGGCCTGCGCAGTGTAAGCAAGGGAGGCATGATTGCATAGTATATAACAACAACAAAAAGGAAGAAAGGAAAAGAGCCTCCATCGTGGGTGGCAATACAAGAAGTAAGAAGGGCGCAAGTAGAGGGAAATAAACCCAGGGCCATTGCAATAATAAGTGTGTGGAAAGATTAAAATAGAGGAAATGGAAGGACAAGAGAATGCTTAGCAACGAAAATGCAAGAGTGGAAGAGGAATAATGCGTGGCTGCAGAAAGAGTGGTTATGTTTTGAAGACACAGTGCAAACATAGAGCAACATAGTTAAGTCAAGGGCAAAAAAGGAATAATGCCCAATTAAGTTTTTGAATAGAGAAAACATAGAAGAGAAGCGCTAAAAAGAAGAGACAAGTGTGTAGAGAATAAGAAAGAAGCATTAAACAAAGAAAGCTAGGTGGAAAAGAAGAGTTATTGTTTTAAGTTTGTAGGTTTGTTTTAAGAAAGCCACATAAGGATGTACCAAAGCAAAAGTAAAGAGAAGGATGTACCAAAGCAAAAGTAAGATTATGCAGGAAGGGGATTATAATTGTGTGCATAGACAAGAATTCATATAGCTAATTTGTGGGTAGAGGTGATGTTGAACAAAGTAGATGGAGGCATGAATTTTTCTTGGGTCTTCATATGTAAATGTGGAATTGAAATATGTCTAGTTGTAAATTTGAATTACAAAGGTGCATGAAATTTTTATGTATGTAATATAATATGGATTTAAATTTTTAATTGGTTATCCAAAGAATTCATGTTAAATTGAATATTTGAGTTGTTTGCTTTTTGTGTGAACTTATTGGTTGGGAGATTGGGCAATCCAGAAAGATACCCCTGTCTCTGTCTACATTAACCTTGGAACGACAACAAACCCTTTGCCCCTTTCCCATATACGAGCCACGCCCTATATCCATCGAGCTCTTGTGGTTGCTTCACCGTCGGGAAGAGGGCCCTCTGCATCTGAAAATCATGAGGATTCATGAGAAAAGGGAGGTATTTCAGTATACGACCGCCACATTGATAGAGGAAGCAAAGAGATTGGACACATTGAAGAAGTTGTCACCAGTATGGAAAGCCTCACCAATGACATACTCACTATCACAACAGGGGATGTCATCACCATTAGCTCTGTTTTACAACTCCATGTCCTCTTAGGGGAGGACGATCTCCTAGGAATGTTAATCTCGAGTTTGAACCCAAGCCATGACCCTAGCCCTTCCTACATGGGTCAGTGCTTTCCTCATCTAAATGGAAAAAGTTAGTGCTTTCAACATAATAAACATATTAACCATGAAACAAAAGAGTTTTTACATACTTGAAAAAAGGGTTTTTGAGAGTCGATTATTATTCATGGCGAGACTTTAGATTTCAATGATTGCATGTGTTGCCTAATGAGTGGAGTCATTATTAACCACATGGAAACTTAGCATTTCCAACATATATTGTTTGATGTTCACACATTTCCTTTAGTTTTAGGTCTAATGATATAATGAGGGGGGAATGAGATTAAGCACGAATATTAATGGTATATTTATTTTATTGTTTATTCTATTTTAAATTATGATACATATTGTAATGGTATATTTATTTTATTGTTAACAAAATGCATTTTAAAAATGAATTCATTTTATTTTTTGTATGCAAACTGTGACATCAGGGTCACTCATAAATTTAAAATAATTTTATGAATGAATATAAAATATCTTAGTATTTTATTAAATAAAATATAGAAAAAATATCAAAATCAATAAATAATTATTGTTTCATATTTCAATTTTTAATTGTTGAAATAAAGCTACAAATAGTCACCCATCAAATACAATAAATTGTAAAAAAGTTAAACAATTCTAAATTATCTATATTATTATCATTACATTTGATTAAGTCCAATAAAAATTAAAACCTAAATAAAAAGGAAAGTGGTAAAAGTTGTCCTAACAAGATAGATAGGATGGAGGTGTTGCATAGCTTTGTAGCAGTAACACAAAGCTCCATAGTAGTAGGATACAACTTCTCCAAAACAACAACACTTTGCTTCTCCAACCAATTGCTTCACAACAACAATACAACAACTTCAAATACACACAAACCCTATCAACAGTACAATAAGTTTAAGACAAAGAAAACACCCCCAAATCACTAGCAAATAGAAAAAAAAAAGCTTAGAGAGTCATCACTATAAAAATCTTGTAGAAAATCTTCAAATAAGATCGTACAACAAATGCTAATGCAATACAATGTCAACCAAAACTTAAAGAACACAAATAAGAAAAGCAAATGCAAGTCAATGTGTCACATTTTCATTGACAGTCAAAACCCCCACCAATTTTAGGGATAAGCTTTTCTTATTAATGTCTTTAAATTACTCAATTTTAAAGTTACATATTTCAAAGCATATTTATTTAAATTGTGTGTGTGTGTGTGTGTGTGTGTGTGTGTGTGTGTGTGTGTGTGGTTGCCTACATTTAATAAAAAATATTAAATATTAACAAAAAAAATTACACCTTATTCTTATTTGTATGAATAACATGCTAAAAAGAGTGTAAAATTGAAAAAAAAAATGTAAAAAAAAAGAGAACAACTAGAATAGAGATTTACAAGATCTTGCTATTTTGTATGATTTGGATAAAACATATTCAAATACAATATTAGATAGTTGACATAGATGAATATGACAAGTGCTACGTGCTTGAATATAACTGAATATTATTAGATGGACAAAAATAGTTGCAAGAGAAGAGACAACTAGTCGTCAATCTTGTAATTCACCTATCATGCAAAAAGTACCACTTTTCATTTCAATGGGCTACTCTACATTGTGCTTATTCCTATTCCATTGAATGATAAGGTCATCTCCAAAATATCAACATTAATGCATAGATTAACTCTCTCAAAAATTTATTTTGTAGAAATCAAGTCCAACAAATGACAAGTTTATCTTCAATATAATCAATTCGTTTATATTATGAATAATTTTAATAAATGTAGTTTTTATAGTTGTACCCTCCAATATATTATTCGAAGTATATTTCTCTATTAGTGTAACCATTGCACCTCTTTTTGGTGCAAGTGCTAGTCTTAAAATCTCCGAGAATAAATGATATCAAAAAATAAAATATTGATTACCCTAAAGAGTTAATCACCTTATTTTTCCCACAACTTCAATAATAATAAAATGTGATAATCAATAATAATAAAAAGTGATAATCAATAATAATCCATTAAAAATGGTGATCAACCATAAGTTGTATAAGTAAATCAATCAATTTTAATCCACACGTCGAATAGAATCCAAAGTAATAAGTATGAATATCGGTATGAAATGTAAATGTTATTAATTACTTCAATGTGATTGTTATTCTTGTTTTGGTTTGCAGAGTTCACAACCAAATTCATTAGTATCTACAAAAGAGGCATGCATGAGATAAGATAGTAAAAATCAAAACAATTCAGATGAATAAGTGAATGAATATTGATTATAAGAACTCTGAGATCCTCTTCCTTGTAAATATGGTTTTCATGCTATAGTCATTTTGTGCATCTTTTGAGAATTTTATCTCTCAACCATGAAGCGGAGTGATTGGGAGAATATTTGTTACACGTCGTTTGAGGTCTCAATATAGTGTAATTATGTTTGAGTGAGATAAGTGGGTAGTAATGTAGAGCTATAATCTAATTTGGATCCTTCAAAATAAGTCCTAAACTAAAAATTATCCAAGAACTCATGAATAAAGGTTGTTAAGTACATTCACATATTTTTAAAACTCATTAACAATTTATTCATAAGTAAAAATATTGATTCTTGTTCAGTATTGATTATCTTCCTCCTGAAATTACTTCCAAAAATTAATTCAATCCTTTAATCAACTCTTCATCATAGAAAACACTTAAGATTATAGTTAATCCATACTAATTCATGTCCTCACGTCCTTTTGTAGGGCCTTATGTCATGATTTCATCACCAAGATTTAATTATTTTCTTGCTCATAAGTATCGTATTTATCTCCTATTATTGTGGGATTTAATAAATGACAAATAGATTTGTGGTTGTTGATATTTATACAGTCCAGTGACTCAAACAATCACATTATATCTCTCTTTATATTGTAAGGATAAGGCTACATTATTGGTTTCGATACTCAAACTAAACTAATCTAGGTTATCTCCATTTGGTTTAATGAGTTAACAAGCTTGACATGAGTGATGTCAAGTGAGCCATTTTTCAACATTGTATACTTGATAAGTAGTGTTAGACTTAAAAGTTCTTGGGATGTTCTATTAGTTGATTCATGACCATGACATCATGTTAGTTGAACCCTTCTATATGAAATAGGATATTATTATTGTCACCAATAGGATATTTAACATTGGTGTCAATCATCATGGAAGCTTCAATATTCCTAATTTATAATGATGATGCTATAAAATGGTAGAACCATCATATCTAGGAAAAAGATTGAGGGTTGTGCAACTTATACATTAAAATAATAAGTTCTTAGTCTAGCATCTAAATAATATCATGTCATACATGTCTCATGACCATGTCACTAGTGTTGGCCTCCTTACTTTATCTACATGTTTTTACAGATAAACATTAACAGATGTTCTTATTGGTTCATGGATTAAGAAGAGACTATATTTGTTGGAAAAATATCTCAACCTTGCATTTATACAGGGTTACTATTTTTAGTAAATTTTTATTTGAGCAGGGATTTTCCCTATTCCTTCCTTGAAGGTTCAATTTGGTTAGATAAGCATTTCGATAAATTTTCATTGCAAGATCATGTCTAGTTTTGAAGGTATTAAAGTTTTTGTTCTTGGAAATTATTGGGAAAACATCACAAATATAATTACGAAGGCTTTAGAGGCTCCAAAATGATATTAAAATTAGGCTAAATGGTGTATTATTTTATAAGGTGATATCTCATATCACGAGATTTCCAACACTTCAAATCGGTCATTAATTGGACACTCAGTTCGAAAGTTATGGTCTCCGAAAGTTTAGTCTCTTGACATAGGAAATGCAAAAGTGTGTTGAACATGTAAATGAGTTGTAAAAAGGAGTTACACATTTTTGTGTGTGTGTTGACATATCATATGGAATCTTTGATTGGGATAATATGACCACCGCTTTATAAGTTGTTTTTGGCCCATGGTTTTGTAATATTGTTTGACAGTTTCTTGTATTGTATCAACTATATATTATATGTGTACGATGGGGAGTAAGTGTAAGAGTCTTATAGATTTTTAGTTACCCCTAGATCTCTAGTTGGTGACACTCCTAAGAGAAGCTTTCTCTACAATTATATTGTAATGTGTTATTGATTTTTGAATAATATATTGCACAACTTTTGGAGTGTGGGGTTTTTCTCTCGAAAGGGTTTTCCCAATGTAAATCACTGTGTTGTGGTATGCATCTTATTTTATGTTATTTTTGTTAAGTTTCTATAATGAATTTAAAGATATGAGAATTTTTTTACATTACCATGTCCTCAAGGTTAGTGTAGGAATTTGTTTAGCTATGTAACTTCATTATAACGTTCACCTTTCTTAAGACTATGATATCATAGGATAGGCATATAATTTGTTTTTTTAGCAATATTCATGAATCAAGTGCTCCAACATATTTTGAGGTTAGTTTCATTTATGTTAGGATGTGATTACATTGATTATTGATCTCACTAACATGGCATTAGTTGTGACTATTTAATTAACGAGGCACATTACTGGTTATGAATTCATGAGCTTGTTAATGAAAGACAAAGTATGTGAAGAACTCTAGTGGTATATACACTAAGAACATTAGGTCTTCTAGTGAGAAAATATGAATATGAATTTTGGATAAGATTCTTGTTCCTTGCATGTAATTAATTTATATTTTATTTTTGGAGGAATTTCAAGCGTTTTACTATCGATTATGAATGGCCAGTGAATTCCATTCAAAGGGTGATCAATATTGTTGGAAGGCATATAATTTCCCTACATTTTTGACAAATTTATGTTGAATTTTCATTAGTATTTATATTAATAATTTTAGTGAGCTACATGATCCAAGTGCTCCCATGAGTTTAATATCTAAGTTCTATTTATTTCATGGTCTGATTGCATCGATTGTTCACCTTGTTAAGCTAGATTACCTTGTTTCTCATATGAATTTTTTTTAAAGTTTTACTATTTCATGTCTTGAGTGATTTATCATAGTCTCACACCCTTATAGTTCTAGTTTCAATTGGGAATATATGCATTCTTGAAGAATCTTAGACTATCGTTCCATTTATTTTGTCAACATTCCACATTTCCTTATAATTCAATCACTCAATAGTAATTGATTCATGGTCAAAATAGTAATCTAAATTTTTAGGAGAATCAAGTGGTATATCATAGGACTTAGTTAAGTTTCCACACCCAAAGATAATATATCCATTGAATGTGTGTTGTAAACATTGCCTTAACATTATTGCTCACTAAAAAGTATAAGTATAAGAAATACAAATTTGAGGTGAATGATAGAATTAAACATAATAAAAAATTAGAAAGAATTGCAATTGTGAATAGACAAAATCACAATAATCACTAACACATAATTTTGACAAGATAAAAAAAATTAGCCATAAACACAACTAATTTAATTCATAAAACATAGATAAATAAAAATTTTGTGTTGATAATTCCCTAGCATTCAAAAGGTATTCACCTCAACTCACAAATGAGTAGATAAGTTTTAGCAATACCGAAAGTTTTAGAGGCAAGATTATTTCATGGCTCTCCCATATTTAGTAAGAGCCTAATTTACCTACTACCTACCTCTTGTTTTTTAAAATTATATCTACTAATATATAATCCCTCTCCAATGATAAACAAGTAGATTTTATTTTCAACTAGGAGCGAGGGACCAGTAGTCACGCGGTCTAACTTCATCAACATGTATTTGTTGCTTGGACTATTGTAAGACGTTCATTTAAAAAAAAATGTAAAATGGACACTTAACTACCTACAACTAAGGTTTGAAGGTGTGGTTCATCATGCAACTTGTTAAAATAACATGTCTAGTGCAAAGTGTCCAAAATGACCTTTTAAAGATTCAACAAAAACTTTATCTAAAAATCCCTAGTATTTGAATAAAAAAATATCATTTGTTATTAGTAGAATATCATATTTGTATGTTAAATATATCATGTATTTCTTAAGTGGACAAAATACCTATTAGTAATCATAAATGTTTGTTATCTCTAACTTTTATATTCAACATAAAAGGACCAATAATTGAACACAAAAAAATATTTGTTGTTATAAAAACAACTGATTATTATATAAAATATACAACTTATATCAAACATGAATGGAGCAATAGTTGAACACTAAAACCTTTTGAAAATCTTACACATTTCATTGGAAAATACAAGGTATTTATTGTGCTCACCTTTTGTAATTCCTCACCAAGGAACTCTCAAGCATGTCTAGAATGTCTCGTGTGAGTGACTTGTCTTAGAAAATCCCCAGATGTCAGAATTGACCCGTGTGGGTATGGATACTCCCTACACTTATTACTCTAGCATCTAGGTCTAGTAGTAGTGAGTAGTACTTTGGTGTACTGTGGTCATCCTGCATTTGGTATTTTGTTTATGGATGTTCATCTGCATGTTGAGTGCTCTCCATGCCATTTATGATTATCTACATTGTATGCATTGATTGGCATGAGTGTATACATAAATCCCCTTGTATGCTTGTTTCCTTGTTTGGGTTGTGTGACTACCTCCACGAGCACAGTGGGGTGGTCCTAAGGGTGTGACATGGTCAAGTGGCATGACCAGCCATTGTTGGGGACTGACATACAGGTGACAGATAGGATCGTAAGACACATCACATCATCAAACACTTCTTTATCCTTTACTCTTTCCATTTTGTACTTATATTCCCATGTTCTACTTTTAATTACTGTAGATCATTTTTGTGATGTATATAGATGTAATCAAGTGTAATTGACCTTGACATAGTGTATCTGGTACTCCCCATTGCGTAGATGTTCATTATTATGTCGTATGTTGGAGTTGATATTGGGAATTTTGCAATTTTCTTTCTTCTAGGAATACCTGCGCATATGTTTGTTAACCCTATGAATATGTCCATTATTCTTGTGCATGCATCATCTATTTTTTCACTTATGTTCTCTTCTCTTGCACATTTATCTCTGCAGTGTTGAAGACAATTATTCAATTGTGTATTTTCATTGATGTATACACAAATGTAGTGATGATTACACAAATGTCTATACCTAAACCGAGCACAGTCAGTGAATGCCAAGCTCTCTCGGGCATTGAAGAAGACTCAAATATCAGCTAACGTGATTTTTAGTTCTAACTGAGTTCACTCAGGCATTTCAGTAACGGTTGGGCATTAAAGGATTACGGTGTTTACCGAGTTATACACTTAGTGTCAACCGACTAACAACAATTTACACTTTATGTTTAATTGGTTATATGCAGCCGACAGACTTAAGTTTTATTATTTCTTTGGAAGGTTATTCAGGCTGACTTGACAAAGCTTATCGTATTTATACAAGGTCAAGTTTGGATTGATTGTGTGAGAAGTGGAAGAGTTTTGATATGAAGAGTGAAGGTGAAATAAGATGTGATTTTGATTAAGGACAAAACATCCAGACCGAGTTGCAATAGAATATTCGATCAGTAAGGATCTAGTTTAAAGTGAGAGCAGAGATCTAAATCAACAAAGACAATTGCTTCTTCAAACAAGTCAATCCATTGTTACTCTCTAACAATTGTAGCAGTGATCCAAATCTCTTTACAGAGTAGACTTAACAGTCTTTCATAAATCCTCTCACAAGGTGGCATTTCTACATTGAAGTGTTTGAAGACCTCTAACAAGGTCACTCCTAACAGGGTGATTAAATCCTCTAATAGGGTCACACCTAACAGTGTGTTTTGTAACCTTTAACAGGGTTGGCTCCTAACAGGGCTGACTTCAAAAGACTGAAAAACAGTAACTAGTTGCAATTGGTGGTTTTCCCAAATTGGTTTCCATGTTAAATCTATGTGTCATCTGTGTACATGTTATTTTCTTGATACTTTATGTTTTTGCACTTAATCACTAAAGGATAATCACAGTTAATATCTTAAGATTGCTTTGTTAACCAAGTAACAACAAAATATCTTTGTTAACCGCATAACAGTGATAAGTTTGATTAAGACATCTAAGGGACTTGGATTTGTTTTTGTGGTAACTGATTCACCCCTCCCCTCTTAGTTACTCAACCCATTTCCAACAATTAGTATCAGAGCTTTTGGTGCTTTTAGGGAAGGTTTCAAGGCCTAAATCATAGATGTCTTACAGAAGGGAGATTCCCAATCTTAACAAAGACAACTTTGCTGCATGGAAAGAATTGATGAGGCTACATCTATCTACTATTGGAGATACTGGTTTGCAATTCGTGGACCACAAATATGTGGAACCACCAAGACCTATGTCTATGGATCAGATGGTGGACATGAAGAATCATAACATAATGATGATTGCTATAGCTTCTTCACTCAGCTATTCAAAATTTGATGAAGTCAAGGACTGCCCTACTGCCTATGATATGTCAAAGAAACTGCATGATATCCATGGGGGAGATGAAAATGTAAAGAGAGCCAAAGAAGAAAGTCTCAGAGGTCAGTTTGATTAGATGAAAATGAAAGAAGGAGAAGACATTACAAAATACAGTGAAATCTATCAGGAAAAGTGTAAGTGCTATCAGAGCTGTCGGTGGAACGATTGAAGACAAAATAGTGGTTAGTAAGGTATTGAGAACTTTGCTTCCTATCTATGGAATTAGAGTTTTAGCTATTCAAGAGATAAGGTGCAATAATGATATAACTCTAGATGCATTGATTAGAAGGCTAACAACTTTTGAGTTGGACAATTTTGACAATTATTCTCCTAATCCTAGAAATTTTGAGTCTACATTCAAAGATAAATTAAACCTTGGTAAGATGGATAGAAACTCAAAAGGAACATAGTTTGAAAGTGATAGTGATGATGATTCTGATGATGAAGATCTAGAAATCATTTAAGCACTACTTGCAAGGAGAGTTGCCAAAGGAAAAGGACAGTACAAAGGAAGAATACCATTGATTTGTTTTTCGTGTGATGAGGTTGTTCACATTGTTGCTAAGTGTCCAAACAAAGAAGACAAAGGTGAGAGAAAGTTTAATAAGTACAAAGGCAAGAAAGATTTCAAAATATATAAAAGCTACAAGGACAAAGGAAAAAAATCTTGTTATATTGCAAAAGATTCTAATAGTGATGAAGATGAAGATGAAATGGTTTACATTGCTATTAAGGATGAGTCGGACAATGAAGAAAAAGAAAAGACTGTACTTTTCTATGATATTAACAAAAATGACACCTAGATAATTGATAGTGGTTGTTCTCACCACATGACTGGTGATAAAACAAATTTTGAACATCTTAAGCACTATGATGGTGGGAGTGTTAGTTTTGGGAATGATGAACCTTGCTATGTGAAAGGTAAAGGTTGTATTGCTATAACTGAAGGAATCAAATGTGATAATGCTTATTGGGTTGAAGGACTAAGGCGTAATCTACTAAGTGTGGCACAACTAATTTACATTGGTTTCAAGGTAGAATTCATGAATGGTAAGGCCAAGCTCATGGATGGTAAGGGAAACCTAGTTGGAATTGGCAGACAAACAAAAGGTAATATATTCTATCTTGATCTCACTGAAAGTTCATGTTTTATTGCACAAGTAGAAGAAAGTTGGTTATGGCATAAAAGATTGTGTCATGTGAATTTTGATAACCTGATCAACATAAGCAAGAACAAAAGAGTAAGAGGTGTTCCTATTATGAAGAAACCTGAGTTGGCAATATGCAAACAATGTCAAATTGGGAGGATGGTTAAAACTAGTTTCAAGAGCAAGAATTAAAATACTGAAGAAGTCTTGGAGTTAGTGCATACTGATCTATGTGGACCAATTGGAACAACAAGCTAAATAGGAGAGAAGTATTTCATTCTATTTGTTGACGATCATTCCAGATTGATGACTGTTATATTTCTCAAAGAATAATCAGAAGCCTTTCAGAATTTTAAGTGGTACCTTGCCAGAGTTGAGAAGGAAACAAGAAAGAAACTAAATTGCCTAAGATCTGATAGAGGAGGTGAATTCATTTCTAATGAGTTTAATGAATTCTACAATGAAAGAGGAATCAAGAGACAAGTATCTGCCCCAGGTACACCACAACAAAATGAGATAGCAGAAAGAAGAAATAGATCCATTATGGATTGTGTAAGAACCTTGATGATTGAAAATAATGTTGCAACAACATACTAGAAGGAAGCTATCAAAACTACAATTCACACCTTGAATAGAGTTTAAGTGCTGAGTAGATAAGGGAGAGCTCATTTTGTGGATTGGCCCTATTTTCTAGTTGATATTTGCGTGGGTGGGTGGATCTAGTTAGAGTTCCCCGGGTGGGTGGGATCTCTCACTCACCTCACCCCCCCAGGGAGATAATATGCATGATGCATGCATGAATGTAGGGACCTCCACCATAGAATAGTAGGGGCCCACAATAATAAAGAGAGGGGGCATTGCCCTATTATTTGAAGGGCTTGATCAATGAAATTTTCCTTCCGAAGATTGATCCAATGAGTGATGGCGATAACCCGGTGGAGAGGGCGGAAGGGAACAGGGTGAAAGGAGAAAGAAACTATGGCCTACATGTGAACAGGGGTAATAGAATAGGCCTGCCTATGAACCTGCGGAGGGCTGATGAGGTTCTTCTCAGCACCAATGAACCCTACCTTGACTCTTCTATGGCTGCTCTAGCTACCTCTGCTCTCTCACCACCACCTTTGATTGGGGTGTTTCCTTGCTTGTTGGCCTTTGTGCAGATGAATTGCTGGTGAAAATTGGGTCAAAGGCATCACTCAATTCTATACGTAACATTCCCACCCCCAACCAACTATCCCCTAGCGAATAGTAGCACCCCCACCCCTAACGATTATGAATGGAGGGACCCTTATGCATTCTACAGGGATGCTATCTGCCCAAACACAACTGGGTATGAGCTCTTCATGTATTTCTATAACAATAGATTGAGAGGCCCTCCTGTTTCAAACCCATGGGACAGGAACTTGGGAAAGTTGATAGTACCTGAGGTATTTTTGGATGTAGACCTCATGAAAGTGCTAATTGAAGCATACAATCCAGTGACACAAGCTTTCCACATGCATGACAAGTCTATACTCTGCATGTTAGACATAGCAACTCTTATTCAAGCTTTCGACCTTCAGGGACCTATGAGCATGGATATTGACCTAGCAGAAGAGGAGGCCCTGTTTCATAGACAGAAAAGTTACTACACTGGAAGGGTTATGAGGAAACATATTCCTAGACAAAATAAAGAGGCATGGTTGTTTCCAAAGAAGGTTGCAGATTCATTTGATATTGAGCTTTTTTTCCCTATTTCTAGAATACCATCTATGGTCTATGCAAAGTTATTGGAATAGATAGAGGTTTGACAGTGACTCCTAACATTTATGTCATGGCTACAAATGTTCAGGACCTGTACACCAACAAGGAGTTTGATTATGTGGGGCACATAATCAATGTAATGCACACTGAGTTGATGATGACAAAGACTAATTTGAAAAGCTTCAAGTTCAATCACTACTCCATGCTGATGCACCTGATCCTTTATTACAATATTGGCTACATCAACCTAGAGTTCATCAATGAGACTGAGAATGCAGGAGGAACTGTTCCACTTTAGCTCTGGACAAGGTTATGGGATAGAAGTCACCATTTCTCTAATTCCATTGCTTTTTATAGTGATTTTGTGGATCCAATAATGAACATGTTAGGTATTGTGAGGAATAGATTTCCTTTACTAGTTAGAAAAT
>MU214729.1:443655-457680 GCA_018584345.1 Thuja plicata | reverse complement strand
TTGCTTTTTATAGTGATTTTGTGGATCCAATAATGAACATGTTAGGTATTGTGAGGAATAGATTTCCTTTACTAGTTAGAAAATTGCTTAGACCCCTAGCATTTAAAATTGACAATGAAATTAACCAAAATTGGGGTGATATGTTTTTTTTAAAGAATTTTTCTTTTATAAGAGCATGTGCTTGCCCTCAACCTCCATATGTACTGCCAAAACATGTCCCAGAAAGATTGGCACTAGTAGAATTCCTGTGGCAGCTTATCATGATGGATAGAGAACACTTAGGCCCTAAAAGACACAAGGGAACCTTTCTAGTAAGGAGGTTCCAAATAGGGGATTTCTCTATAGGTAAAGATGTTGTGGACCAAATCCATGAATTCCTGAGACAATTCAAATTGCCCTATGCTAAAGCAAGGATGTATGAACTTGAAGACTTCATTAGAGGAGCATTGAGAGAAATGAAGAATCACAATTTGGCTCAAAATTAGCATATGGTAGATGAAGATGTTATTAGAAATGTGCTCAGTGAAGACATCTGTAAGGAGAGAAGCCTTAAATGGAAAACTATTGTAAGGATATAGGAAGAATTGAAAAAGGCAGACCCTACCTTCCCTGGTTTCTTTCCTGATCTCAAATACATGTCGAGAATTGACACGTGTATAGAGAATTATGAAGATATTATGTCTAAATTGCCAGAAATCCCTGAGGAGAAGGAGGAGGACAAAATAAACCCTAAGGAAGTTGAACCTGATGTGGTGCTTATGGTAGAAATAGAACAAGTTGAGCCATCCACATCTGAGCAGGGGCCATCAAAGAAACAAAAGTTGACGAATGTACCACAAAAGGCAAGGCAAAAGGCACTACAAATCCTATGAGGTAATTGCAATTACTTTGTTGACTTAAGACAAAAAAATTTGACATCACAGGCAGAAGAGGGAGAAAGGGCCCTAGATGAGTTAGAATTGGCTACAGCTAGATTGGATGATAGGGTCATCCAAGCTAAAGAGTTTATATATGTTGATGAATTCATCGAGTCCGATAAGTTTAAAAGTTTTCTCTTTAGAGTTAAGAAGAATGAATTAACATTGTCTTTGAAACTAGGGGAATCACAGGAAAAGATTGTTGAAATGACTAAAAAATTACAGGCCTATGATCCCAACAGTGAAACATTAATTATGGAGGAGGCAAGAGATCTTGTGAAGAGAAGTGGCATGTTGCTAATCCCTGGATGGGACTTGGAGTCCTCATTCTCAATTGACCAAATCAAGAGGCAAGATAAAGTTGTAGCTTATGAAGCTTTTGCCCTGATGGACTATAGAGGGGTTCTAGATTCAATATGGATAGTAAGACACTAGTAGTATGGTGTGTGGCCCCAGAATCTAATAAGCCCAGATTGGTTGACATCCAAGACACAACACAGGGTAGCCAATTAATATGGAGGTTGTAGGACACTATAGGATCAGAGATAGAAAATCTCCTACATCATTCATCCTCCATGAATAAGACAATGGTTGAGGACTTAAAGAACATGTTAGCAAGGACATTCAAAGATTATGTGTCAACTAGGAAAAATTTTGTAGAGGAACTGAAGAAGAATTTTGTCCTGGATAAGACTGTGAAGGAGCTAAAAGATGAAATAAATAGTCTAAAAAATTAGTCCAAGGCATTTACAGAGGTCTGTGATGTTGGGGTCCAAGCTGAGTATGAGGGAGGATTAGCTCCAAAACATGAAACAAGAAACGTAATAATGGACGTTGATCAGCCTGTTGATACTAGAATTGCTGAAAAGGAGATGTTGAAGAAGGTGCTATTGCATAGAGTAAATGGTTTAAAAGGGAAGTCTCAAATCATTCATAGAACATTCATTTCTTTGAAGGGGGAAGAATATCAATGTTCTAATGCCTTGTCTGTACTAACCCCATTATTTAATACTTGGGGCCCATACTTGCAATTCTTTGAGAGGTTAATTTTATTAATGGGAAAAAAATGGAGTTACCTGACAAAATAATTAATGTTAGGGAAATGGTGTTATTAGTAAAGGATTTGTATGCATTTTTCACTGGCAAGTTAAAAAACATTTAGGCAAAGCTAAAGTTTTTTTCTAAGAGTCTGAAGGATATATCCCTGCTATTGTGGACATAGAGGGACAATTGAAGGATTGAGAAAAGTGGGTTGATTATTTCAACCAAATTTTGGATGCTAGCAAGGTGGCTACTTAATTTGTTGGTGATCCTGACATTTCAACTTTTTTTGAAGTTGTAGATGAATTGTACAAGTAGGAGATTGACATGAATAAGTTTGTTGCTGAATCTCGAGCCATAACGGATGCCAAGTGGAAAAAATGCCTTGAATACTTGTATATAGTTAGAGCGATAACTTGGCCATTAAAGAGGTAAATTGTGGTGTGGGAAAACATTGGAGAGATTCAAGCCTTGTCACATTGACATGGATGATGGAAGTAGTTGAGACAGTTATGGTATTAGATGAAGAGCCAATAGAGGGAGGTTAGTTAATTCAAATAGGGTATCTTATATTTGCGGTTCACATGCTATGGATACACCTTTGGTGCGAACCAAGACTGATTCTGAAGAATCCGGGCTGCCAGCTGTTGCTCTTATAACTATTTCCAAGCTTGTTTACCAATGTTAGTTTTTATTTTATGATAGAAGTCTTTGGTACTATGATCATTAATCATTGACATTGACGTATCAATTTTAAGGAAGTTAATACAATTATACAAGGATATTTTGTAATTTTCTTATAGAAGTCTCTGGTACTATGATCATTGATCATTGAATTTGATGTATAAATTTCAAGGAAGTTAATACAAGGATATTTTGTAATTTTGTGATAGAAGTCTCTGGTACTATGATTATTGAATCTTGATCATTGATGTATAAATTTCAAGGAAGTTTTGATTAAGTAAAAATAGGTTTTACAAGGACTCAGAAAATTTACAAAAGTTTTTACAGATATTGAAAAGAGTTCGACAACAACTGTGCCAAAGCACGAAACAAGGAAAGAAAAATAGCTAACAACCTAAAAACCTAACCAAAAAAGTTCCATAGATAAACAATAAAGACAGGGACAACAAAAACAAAAAGGATAGAACTAGAAAAAGATAGCTACATGCCATCCACCAGTTCCTAGGCTTGAATGACCATGATCTGCATCTGATTTACTAAATTCTTAAGGTCTTCAGTATCTTTGTCTGCCTTTAGACTCATATTCTTGGTGCTTTCCCTTGTGCGAGTTCCCGGTCCTGTGGTCTCCTTCACCTCTTTGCAGTATTTTTCCCCTCTGTCCTGATCTAACTTTTCCATCATGATCTTTGCATGCCCAGTATAGGCTTTAAGGCTCACCAGTCCTTGCTCCCCTATTTTTCTGACCGTTTCCTCAAGTTTTTCCACCTTGATGTTCAGGTTGTTGATTTTCCTTGCGTTGTCTTCTTCCTCCACCCTATCAGTGATGTCCTTCATCTATTTCTCCATTTTACCCACTTTGTTCACAAATTCCACATGGGCTTACGAATTACCAACCGCCTCTTTCATTTCATCCAAGTATACATCAAGTATTTTCTCACCAACACCAATGCTTTTTAAGAGATTAATCTCAGCCCTCATAACTTCAATTTGATTTTTCATATTAGCATTGTCTTCAATCAAATTACTCACCATACCAGTGAAATCCACAATGAAATCTTTTCTCTACTTGACATCATCAGGCATTTGATAATTATGAGTTTCCTCATTTTCATGGAATTTTGTTTCCTCGTGCCCTATTTCCTCTTTATCAGTTATTTTGTCAATTTTTTCCTTCGCCTTTTATTCCTCCTTCTGCTCATTGGTTTCTGTATTCCCAGTTGGGTTTTGGTCCTCTTGTCATCTTTTTTGTCCTCCTTGATCTCACCTCTATCATCCTCCCCGAGGTTCATCTCGATATTCAAATTTTTTTCCATCACATCTTCCTCATCCAAGGAAAGAACAATTCTCCTCTTGCTAGGTTTTTTACCTTTCCGACTGATCTTAGTTCTCTCCATAACTTCTCCCCATTTTCTTTTCTTGGTATCTTTTTTGTCCTCTATCTCTTCATCCTCAGAATCCTTCTCTGTTTCTGTTTCTTCCACCAAAGTCTTCTTCTTAGTTGACTTTTTGCCTTTTTTCTTTCTCATTTTGCTCCCCTCTAGATTATCATCATCAATTTCCTTGTCTGTATCAGAGCCCTCAGAAAAGGGATTCTTCTGGCTTTTCTTAGATGAGAAGCCCTTTTTTGTCATTTTTTAAGGGGTTTTATATCCCTTGGATTCTTCTTCATTATCTTCTATTTCTTCCTCATACATATTGTCACCCTCATCATCCTCTGTTTCTTCCTCATCCCTCTGGTTCTTCTTCAATAGAGGTCTTTCTACTTTTTTGTTTTTGTTTTCAAAACCTGATAGATTAATAGCATAAGACCCTGGTGAGAAGCATGATCACCCTTCAGGTCTTTCTACAAACTATTAATGGTGAAATCTAATGAACTAAGCAAATAATAGGGAAAACTAACTTTCACCTTGTGTCTGAAATGATTTAATATCATAAAAAGGTGACCATAAACTCGGGTAAACCTATAGTCAAGCGTTATATAACTAATGATCACATAAAGAACATACCTCCAAGGTCTAGATATGCGCTTTAGATTATGGTAGGATGTGTCAACCTTAACCAGTCTGGCCTTTTCTTCTTCAAACTCTGGGAATATCTCCCAAGCCTTATCAAATATCACTCTGTCTCTGTAGAAATTGATTCCCTCCATGCCCATTCCTTTTGCCTCCACTATAATCTCCTTAGTGACCTCCATATACTAATTTCCCACCATAACCTTGCCATCTTTCCAGGTTTTAGAGAAAATTATGGTAATAGAAGGGTTTATGCCATGAAGCCTTTCCAAAAACACCTCCATCCCACCTTATTTTAGAATCTTCCAGAATTTTTGCATTTTCCTCCATTCATCATAGTTGATAGGCTTGACTTGTTTCTTACTTCCACCCATCTAATCTCTCTGGTTTAATTTTTTTTTTATCTCTGTGATAATTTTTGAGAAAGTCGTTATGAATACCACACCTTGTTCTCAGCAAAACCAAATACACCCAAAAAGTGTGCCACTTCCAGCTCGTAATCACTACTGAGTACTTTCGCCTTAGATAGTAATTATGAAAAATAACTTCCGCATCAATAACCTTTATGATACTTACAATTTGTGATTTTTTTTCTATCTACTCCTCAAACGGTCACTATCAAGTAATAATTTAGCTTGATAAGGCGTGTCGTTTCCATCATTCCATTGCGTCACCACATCAACCTTAAAAGCCATGTTGGGGGCCCAGTCAGCAACACCAATAGTCTCTCAGAAATTATGTGTAACAATACATTTCTCAAAAGAATGGATAATAGCTTTGGCTTTTTGTATCATGGTATGAATAGTCCACAAGGCGGGAGTTTCATTATTCAAACACTTGATAATATTGAGGGAATCTCCCTCTAACCTCACCTTAGAACAACCTTTCTCCTTAGCAAAGATAAGACCCTAAAGGGAAGCACATGCTTCAGCATTATGATTTGTTTGAATGCCAATATGGATAGCTTTAATGCCTCTACAGATACCATGTTCATCTCTTATGACAATGCCACACCTAGCAACCCCCGAGTTTCCCTTTGAAGCACCGTCAAAATTAATTTTCTTCCATCCACTGGGAGGGAAATCCTCTCTTGCATCCTCTCTTAGCTTTATTATCCTATTTCCTAAAATTCCCTTTTATTTTCTAGTTATTGAAGAAGGTGATGTCCTCCTCATTCAAAGGTTCCATAACTTTGTCCTTTAAGAGTAAGTTTTCTTTAATAGCTCTCTTAATTTTGAAGAAAACCTCCTCACTAGACATTTTATTCCTGAAGACTCTCTCATTTTTCTCTCTCCAAACTCCCCAACAAACATAGGGAAGAACAAAATTCCACACCTTGATCACAGTTTCATTCTTTGAAGGATCGTTCCAAGAGTTAAAAAGACTCTTCATATCCTCAGGGAAAACCCACTCTATGTTAAGAATTTGAAGAAAGTAAACCCAAATAATCCTAACACAGGGACAGTGAATAAACATATGATCCACACTTTCCTCATCTTGATTACAGAGGTAATACCTATTCACAATTATCATACCTCTTTTTCTAAGATTATCAGTAGTCAAGACTTTATTTTGCATCAAAATCCAAAAAAAGACATTGATTTTTGGAGTAAGATCTTTAATCCAAGCTTTAGCCCAACAAGGCTCATTAAGATCCTCAAACTCTAGGTGGTACAAAGAGGATATAGTTAAGTTACCATTCGGACTATATTTCCATATAATCCTGTCTTCTTCTTCAATCAAAGTATTAGAGTTAAGTATTTTATTGAGTTGTCCCATTTTGTTGTCAATAACCGTCAGGTCCTTCCAGTGATCCCTGTTCCACTAGTCTTCCACTTTCCTTCCAAATATCATTTTGCATTGGCTCTCAAAATTACTCCATTCAGGGCACTCCTTGAGGGGAGTTCGTAATATCCACTCATCTTCCCAAAAATGAACATTTCTCCCATTTCCAACTTTCCATTTGATACCTTTTTTAAGGCTATCTTTTTTTCATAGCATTTATCCAGATAAAAGAACCTCCCCCATCCCTATCCTTATCAAGAAAGGCAGCAAGGTCAGGCTGCTCCTTATTGTATTTGTTATCCCATAATAAATTCCATTCTCCCCTAGAGTTGTAGTATCTCCATATGAGTTTGGCAAGGAGGTGATCATTCAAATTTCTGATTCTTCGTAACCCAAGACCTCCTTTATTAACAGGTCGACATACCTTTTCCCAGGATATAAGAGAAATATTTTCTTTTTCTCCATACCTGTCCACAGAAAAGTTTTTTGAATCTTTTCAATAGCTTCACCAAACTTTTTGGGAATTTTAAAAATGCTCAAAGTATAAAGAGGAAGACCCTGGAGGGTGGATCTAAGAATCTGAATCTTGCCCGCTTGGCTTAGTAGCAAGCCTTTCCATCTAGGAAGTCTACTTTGAAATCTATCCATTAAAGAACTCCAGAAAGTTTTAGGAGGTTCTAAACAAAGAGGGAGACTAAGGCAAGTTCCTGGAATAGTCCCCAGATCACAACCCAAAATCCTCATAATTCTAGTCTTTCTTTTTTCAGGAACATTGAAGAGAAACACAGAGCTCTTTCCCGAATTGATTGTCTGGCCTGAAGCTGTCCCATATTTAGTCAATGCATTTTTAATGTTGCTAGCATTTTTAACGTATGCTTCTCCCATAATAATTGAATCATCAACAAATTGTTGATGGGAGCAAACTTGGTTAGCAGAAGAAGGATTTAAACCCTTAATGGCTCCTTTTCTTACCTGGATCTCCATGTACCTACCCAGACACTCATCCATAAGGATGAATAGGATAGGGGAAAGAAGACCCCCTGCCTTAATACCCTAGTCGACTTAAAGTACAAAGTAGGAGACCCATTGACCAGAACCGAAAAGGTGGCAGATGAGATAAGCTGATATATATATTAATGCACTTTTTATTGAAACCAAACACCCTCAAAACTTTCAAAAGAAACTCCCAGTCCACCTTATCATAGGCTTTAGATAGGTCCAATTTGAGGATTAGTCCTTCCTTCCTAGACAACACAAGAGAGTGAACATTTTCATGAATGGATATAATGGAGTCCATAATTTGTCTACCAGGCACAAACCCGTTTTTCTGCCAAGATATCAAGGATGGGAGAATAGGCAGAATCCTAGTGGTAAGGACCTTGGAAATAATCTTATAGGAAGAGTTACAAAAACTAATAGGCCTAAACTGATCCATCTTATCAGCCCCTTTCTTTTTTGATATTAAAGCTATAAAAGTACCATTCAACTCCTTCAATAATTTTATGGGTCCAAAACTCTCTTTGACAACATTGGTTACCTCCTTTTCAATGATATTCCAAAACATTTGAAAAAAGAACATAGGATATCATCCAGACCAGGGGATTTATCTCCATCAAAAGAGAAGACAACCTTTTTAATTTCAGAATTAGAGGGTATAGCAGTGAGACCTACATTATGATTATCATTTAGAATATGAGGGATGCACTCCAGAAACTCCCTTTGTTCTTCACTATTCAAATCATTGTCTTTTTGAAGCAAATTTTGAAAAAAAGTTCTTGGCCTCCTCATCTTCTAATAAAGTACCACTGATGTTGAGCTTAGAGATCCTATTAGCCATTCTATTTTTAAGAGTAGTCATGAAGAAGTATTTAGTATTTCTATCTCCCTCCTTCAAGAATATCTTTGTGGATCTCTGTCTCTAGAGGGTTTCTTCTTTAGAAATTATGTCATGCATCTCTACCAGTTTTTCGTTCTCTTGATCTCTTGATATTTTGGCATATCCATCCTTTTTAATGTTGTCATGGATGTCCTTTAACTCCATGCTAACATTAGCCTTAGTAAAGAATATGTTTCCAAAGGTCTCTTTGTTCCAATCTTTAATGTTTTCCTTGACATTTTAAAGTTTTTTAGCCAGAATAAACATAGAAGTACCCTTGATTTTGATCTTCTACCACTCTTCAATTTTTTGTTCAAGTTGTGGATGCAATGTCCACATTTTCTCAAATCTGTAAGGAAAGTTCCTTTTCTTGTCTATGGGGTCCGCCAGAAAAGTAACGGGATTATGGTTTGGTCCCACCCTCATATGAGTAGATAACGAGTAGTAGTAATGAGTGAACCAATCATTGGTAATGAGAGCCCTGTCAAGTCTAACTTGAATAAGATCTTGGCCACTTCTTCTATTTGTCCAAGTGTAGTTGATTCCCTACAACTCAATATCATGGAGAGAATGGCAATCTATGAAATTCATAAGATCCATCCTTCTTTCTAGATTAGTTTGACTTCCTCCTTTTTTCATTTTATTTTAGGGGAGTATTGAAATCTCCCATGACAATCCATTCTTCATTATGAAAGGCATTTCTCAGAGAGGACAACTTGTTCCAGAAAACCTCTCTGCCATTTTTAGTATTAGTTGCATAAATATTAGTCAACACCCAAGAAGTATTATCCTTAAGATGCCTAAACCTGATACAAGCCATATTATCACCTTGATAAATAACATCACCTTTTATTATGTCACCATTCCAAACTGTAGCAATACCCCCGGAGGCGCCATCAGAGTCACCCCCACAAATAATCCCATTCTTGAAAAATCTTAGCTTTTACACTTTCTCCTTTAGCATTTTAGTTTCTTGAATTAAAAAAATGTTCGTTCTATTATCCCTAATCATATTCCTAACAATATCTTGTTTATGGGGATTATTCATTCCCCTAAGATTCCAAGAAATTATCTTCATACCTTAATAAAGGATCCCACCTCCAAGATGGTCCATTGGCTTCCATCCGCTATGTTCTTCTTAGTCTCCTTGACTCTCATATTTTGATTTGACGGTCTCCCTAGTGAAGATAAAGTTCCTCCCACATCCCCATTTTTGTTGCTCCTTGTTGCTACTTTTCTGCATGGTATTTCCTTTTCTTTCTTTGATTTTTTCTTCTCCCTATGGATCTCTTTCCCATCTTCCAGATCGCTCTGTTCCCTCGCAAGGGCTTGGCTAATATCCACTGAATCACCCCAATTAGGTGTTTTAGTATCAAATGAAGTTTTTCTTACCCCCTAGGGCGTATTCTCAGAATAGTTAGAGATTTCTTGACCTAAGACCATGCACTGTTGGGCATCCTGCCCTGCTATTTCCTCTATCACTTTTTGAATTTTTGTTTTTGAACTCCATTCATGTTGATTTTCCTCATCATAGCTGTTAGGTTGTTCATTACCTCCCCCCTCTGTTACCCCTATATCTATTATCTCTTTCTTTCCTACTTCCTGGATTTCCCCCTCTTCCACTTGAATCACCTCTTTTTCCTAATTACCTTCATAGCTTTCACTGCCCTCTAAACCCCCATTATTTATTTGATCATTTATAATGCTTTCATCACCAGTTTTCGATATCATAGTATTTTCCATTTTTTATTGATTTGAACTTCTCTTGAAGTCTATCCTACATCTCTCTTGACCTTCCCCACAGGGACCCATTTCTTAGTCTTTCTCTGGATAACCTTTTTCAGACATTTCTTTGCTCAATGTCCATCTTTCTTACAATGAAAACACGCAAAAGGAATGGTTTCATATTCAATATTTTTCTCCCACGATCCCAGTTTAGAATGTATATGAATTTTATCTAGCATATCCATGTCTTGTGTTAGCCCAACACATATCCTTGCATACGTGAGCCTTCTCCTTGAAGCTGTGACATTATCTATTGATAGCAGCTCCCCAAAGGCATTTGCTATCACCACAAATATATCCTCCACCCAGTATTCTAGAGGAAGGCCGTGGAGCTTAACCCATACAGGAACCTAGTTAGCTTCTTCCTCCTCAAAGACCAAATTAGGGCACCATTTATGGAGGACCAGAGTATTTTTTCCTATCATCCATGGCCCGTTGCATAGTATTTTCATCCTATCCTCTTCACACGAGAAGAAAAAAGACAAGCATCCTTTTGTCATTGCCACCACATCCACTTGCCCTTTCAGGTCCCATTTCTGAGAGGCATAGGCCCTAACCACTTCAATGTTTGGTCTAACCCCCAAAAATCTCCCAACCAAATAATTATTCAATCTTGCAATAGTATGATCAACAATCTAGTCTGAAATTTCTATTGCAAAACTCCCTTGAGAAGGTTTTGAAATGTTCTTAACTTGTGGTAAGGATGACTTACCTGTAGGTTTAACTCCAAATAGGGATGCCCACTTTTTGTTGGTCTCCTATTTGCTTTCTGACTCAACAGACTTGGGTCCCCCCGGGTCCCCAGGTGCAATTCCAACATCGGGATCCTTCCCTTGGTTCCCTTTGTCCTTAGCATCGTCTGGCTTGCTGTGCTCAGAAGTCCTTGCACCCTTTGCACCATTCCCGCCCAAATTCAAAATTGAATTTGGCCGCTCTCGCTCTACCTACTCTCCCTTCTCTCCCCACTCTCCTCTGCTTGCCATATAGGAGTAACCCTCTGGTTATTCCTTCTTAAATTTCAAGGAAGTTAATACAAGGATATTTTGTAATTTTTTGTGCCTGTGTAATTTTGTAAAGAGCTCAAGATCGCAGTTGTAATTTGTTTAAAATTGAATGTAATAATTTATTATCTCATATTATTATATTAATATTTGCTTTTAGGAAATTAGGAATTTAGGAATTATTAAATTAAGTAAATGTTTTTGCTTGAAGGAATTAAGGAATTAAGTAAATGCTTAGTATTAGGAAATTCATATTCAGGAATGACTAATGAGTATGGCAAATAATAAATTGACAATTTCTAGGAAATTAGGAAGCTTTGACCATCGTTAATATTCCGAAGTAACATCGATCTATTTTGTAACTTCTCAATGGTTAAGTGGTTAGGATGGTGATGGCCTGATGGGTTCTAAACTTCTGAGGGACTCTCGACTAACGACGTGCATAACTTCCGAATTAAAGTGACAGTTAGTTAAAAGTGTTTAAGTGACAGTGCGTAACAGTGTTGAAAGTGAAATTTAGTTGCATGCCACATGGAAAGCACTGAGGAATGGACTGTGACATGTGTCAACGGTCAGATTAATATTTGTCACTTTATCAGGAATAGTTTTGAACCTACGATAGTAATGATCAAGTGGTTACGGAGCTTCATGGGGGTTTGTTGGCCGTTAGTGTTGGTCGTTACAGTGAGGAATAAGGACATTAATAATTATATGATTATAGTCTATAATTTAAATTTCATGAACATTCTACATTACAAAAATCATGAATTCAAATTACAAATTACAATAATCTAAATTCAAATTACAAAAATCATGAACAATACTTATTACTTGTAATATGAGTCAAATTGTAAATATTCAAGTCCAACAAGTACAGTAATAACTAAAAGGTAATAAGTATACAGTGTATAAATACCTATTAATCTAAATTTTAATTCTAATTCTAAATCAATTCACTCACTCAGTAACAAGAGCTTCTTCTTCATTCTAAGTTGGGTATTCAAAATCAAAAAATTCTTCATCTTGATTATAATTCTGGGACCAAGATCCATCATTTGTCTCAGAAATAGCAGTAGCACCAGTACCATTAGGTTTTGAAGTGTTCAAAAGCCCTCATTTGTCACGAATGGAATTCCAAATTGCCAATGCCCTATCATAAGGAAAGTCTCTAACATTGTACTGAGTTACAAACAACCTCAAGCAAGTTTCCAAATTTTTGTCTAGTTTGTTTCTGATCTTTGATTTCAAAAACCCCAATGCACTGAAAACTCTTTCATCTTCCACCGACCCCAATATCATTGTTTGACATAAATCAACAAGTTTGAAATATTCTGATATTGAATCATGCAATACTTCACTTTGCTCTATCCTTTTCCAAAGCCTGATTATTGCACCAAGTTCAAATGGATTCTCCAAATTTTTTATCTACAATTTCATACATGATACAAATTGTCTACATTTTTTTTAAGATTACCTGAATCTAAAATTCCTTCAATTGGTTGTCCATTGCAATTTGCATGTTTTGAAAAATCTCTATTCAATTCATCAATTTTTTTATGAAAGATATGTCAATCAGTTTATTTATCTCCAAAGTTTTTCCAAAAATGAGGAAACACACAACCCATGACTTCAAGAATTTCTTCTCGAGGGAATCTTTCATGAATCTCACTTGAAATATGGTAGGAAATTGACTTCAAATTATCACTAACATATTTAACAATCTCCTATCAAAATCAACCCTTTTAACTGGAAGTAGTTTGCCTCGCTTGCCCGTCTTAGATTGGGGCATTGGTATTTCATATCCTTTCACAAACACACAAATAATTTTTTGCATTAATTTGTTAAAAATTCTTAGCATGATTCAAATTTGTAATTATCTACCACCTGAAAAAATTTGGGCTTTGAATTGTTGTCATATCTAAGTACATACAATCTAGGGCAATGCATGTCATTTTGTGTAAACAGCTATACTCATGGATATACATAGTTATGTCTTGGGATTTCTTAACAAGTTTTTTCATTAAATTCAGCATGGGGAGAAGGCTGGCTAAAGTTAACAGAGTCTCTATATCACTTAACTTATGTAACAAATCAGGAGCTTTGTCTACTGTGAGGCGTTGCTCATATATTAGTCCAATCAAGGATTAATATTCTATTAGAACTCTTTCTACTGGTCCATGCAAAGAGATCCATCTGGTCTCAACATCCTTGAGAAGCTTGTTTCCAGGTTTTACTCCCTCTGAAAAAATCTTAAATTCTACAAAATGTTTAGGACTTCTGCAGAAGTAAGAGTATAGCTCACAAACTAGATCTTCAAATTTTGACATTGAAGGAAAATCGCTTACAATTTTATATGCTAAATTCATTCAATGGGCCATTCAATGTATGCCAAGCATGTAAGATGCAATACTAGTTTGTAATATTGCACAAAGACCATTCCTTTGGCCTTGCATTACTGCAGCTCCATTAGCTCCAACACACACTAACTTCTTGCCAATTGTCAAATAATCCATACCAACAACTTCATTCAAAGCATTCTTCACTTCAAAATATAAGTTTTCTCCTGTAACACCCCAAAATTGGCATCTTGCAACCCTAACCAATTTTTCTGCATTTGTCATTCTTCTAAATCATCAAAGTCCTATTGTACTAGGCAATTCTGAGTTTTCACTGACTCTACTCGACCTGAGTGTCAAATACAGAAAATCCTAAATCTGTATTAATCATATATCATATTTAATTCCTAAATATCTATTTGGCTAAACAAACCCTATGATTGAATTAATTTAATTATAAAGTCCTAGCACTTTAATTAAATTAAATTCACCCTCTTTAGCTGAGACACATGAAAATGAATTAAATGATATTTAATTATTAAATAAATATCCTCATTTTCAATAATTGAATTTAATATTCAGATAATT
>MU214729.1:393219-405859 GCA_018584345.1 Thuja plicata | reverse complement strand
GCAATAAGGTAGTTTCAATTTCTAGACTAAATTGCATTGAAATTATGTCTTAGCTTAATATCTCATATTTCAATTTCTTAGCATAATCTTGCATTGCATTGCACTTATCATGATAAATCCTTCGTTCTTAGATTGGTCCATGGTTGTGAGACTCTCGTTCTGAGAGCAATTTCAAAAACCCCATCTATATAGAAGGCAACAGGTCGAATCACGCAGACAGGCAGGATGAATAACTCATATTCAGTCTTGTTTGTATCTAGTGAAGAAGGACTATGTTGAAGTGTGTGGTTGATTAACAAGGCCAAAATTAACACATACATCTCTTATTGAATTGCCCCTCATTTTATGAACACACAATAGATGAGCTTGGCGGACATGTTCTTTTACTGTATACATATGCATACAAACCCAAGCAGTTTTATCTACTTTAAGAAATTCATCTATGGATAATGAAATGAATATGGAGTGTTTTACTTTCTCCTGTAAATTTTGCTTTTCCACCTCAGAAAGACAGTTTTCCATTTCCCATCCAACGTTTGTTGACCAATGTGACATAGGATAGCGAGGAATTCTCAAAAAGGATAATAAAGTACCATATTCTAAGAAGTTTCTGATAGGATGCCCTATGGACATAATATGAAAAAAACACTCATCTGGACGGTCTTTGCCAGGTTTTCTTCATTGGGTGCATGTTTAAACCCAAACTTGATTGGATTTTCACTACTAGCAATTGCTGCCATTCTCTTTTTATGCTCTTCATATTCTATGGCACACTTAACATGAAGACATTCTTCCTTTGATTTCCATCTCACTACTGATATTTCCTGTCCGTCTATGATTTGTTTTTCATAAACCTTACCAATATGCTTTTCTATAGTGTCAAGCTTTAGTTGCAAATTATTCTCTCTTTTATTTTTCTAGGTACAAATCTTACACTTGCATTCTGTTGGTTGTTCATCATTGTTTAGGTCTGGTTCAATGAGCCAGTACTTTGCTAACCAATCAACCTTAAAATTTCTTATCATTTCCCACTCCCGCCCCATTTTTACTTCCCTTTTTCTTTTCTTCCTACCAACATCATTATTATCTTCATTGCTAGCATTTTCATCCAACTAATTCTGCGTATCCCTTATAACATCTTCTGTCATGCCACCATTGTTATCCTCATTTGATGCGTTTTGATTTTCATTTAACTCAATGACAACTCCAACTTGTGGTAGTGGTACTGGTGAGCTACTGTGAATGGCTTTTGCACTTGAAATTGCAGAAGTTGATGGAGAAGAAACATTGCTAACTCCAAAGAAAGCCTTTATGGTAGTATCTTTAAGTTTTGGGCACTTTGATGGCTTCCTAGACCCTTCACTTCCCTGAGGAGTCTTACCTTTCCCTTCACTACCCTAATGATCAAGAGTCTTACCCTTGTCTAGCTTTCCAATCCCTTCACTGCCCTGAGCACAGTGAGAAGTCTGAGTCTCAAGTTCAACCTCCCCTGACATCTCAATCCCTTCAGCAGCCTGAGCATACTCAGGATAGTCACCCTTATTTGACATCTTGACCTCTCACCAGTCACTAGGAAATTAATAGCAATACTGTGAAATGTGAACATTTAATTGCTTACCTTGGTCCATCTTCCTTTGAATTCTGATTCTCTAAAATGTTGAATCCTTTGTTTACTGTTGTAAGATTTTTATTTGTAAATCTGGCCATCCAAAATTTTGTAACAAGACGTGAAAACTAAAAGACTAAAAAATCTTATATTAATTTATATCAATCCATGATTCAAATTTCCATTTTTTTAAATTCCCAGGGTTTTGGCGAAAATGTGTCAACCTGAATGTAGGAATTAATAAATGGTTGGTGAAATAGGTCATGGTCAATATAAAAATTAATTAATGGTTGACCAAATAGGTCATGGTCTATATAAAAATTAATTAACAGGTGGTGAAATAGGTCATGGTTAAGATAACAATATAAACAATTTGGTTATTTTAAATTTTATATGCAATTAATAATTAATACCCTTGGTGAATAAGAGATCGTTAAAAGAACCATGCCAGATTGGTTAAAGGCGAATATATTGGTCAACCTCATCAAACAAAAAACCTTATTGGTGATTCCAATGAATATTTAACCATTACCGTGTCAAGATTGGGTGATTTGGGCCACTGTATACCGTGCACGATTCACCAATTCCACCAAAAATATTTCCCAGAATTTGCCAAAAGGTGAATATTCATCACTAACAATTACGCTGGTATGATCTCTAACCTGGTAATTACTTTTTGTATAAGTAATAATTCTATTTTGTGATGTAATTGGAAGCGGAATGGATATGTAACAATGTATATATAAGAAGAGCTTTTTGAGAAGCAATGTGAATATTATGGATATGTGATTGATTCGTATGGATGTGAAGAGTTGGATGGATGCACAGTGATATTAAAATCAATCAGATGGTAATGCAAACTACAAATGGAACTACCTAAGCATAACAAATGCTTGTATTGTTCATTCTTGATAAAGCATTGCAACATAATCTCATTTATGATTGTGTGAGTAGTGCGCTTAGTATACCTTTAACAGGGTTTTGTATTCCTCTAACAAGGAAATGTACTAATGTAATAATTAGCTCCTAATAGGGCTAGGTATCCTAATAGGGATAGTATAATTTTAGTGCATATTTGTGGGTACCATCCCCACCGGGGTTTTCCCTTGGCCATGATTTCCTTGAAAAAAACATTTATGGTGTTATGAGTTGTGTGTTTTTTTGTTTATGTTCTTTTGATTTCAGCAATAATCTGGTTAATTTGTAATTTGTTAAGTTCATGTTTAAAGTGTTGTAATACTAATTCACCCCCCCCACCCCTTAGTATTACTTAATCCTAACAATTGGTATCAAATCTTTTGGACCTTGGAGAGAAAGCCTAACAACTTAAGGGAGATAAAGATGGATTCTAAAAGTTTGGAAGAAAACTTTGAAGCAACACTTGAAGACCTAGATAAAGCTAAAGCAGAAAATGGTGACTTGAAATTCAAATCGAGAAGAGTAGAGGGATTCATCAAGAAACTAAAAGAACATCTTGAAATTTTTAGAAATCAAAGACAAGATATCATGGATAAGATAAAAGAGGATTCTGAAAATGGCACATCAGACCAGATAAAACAACTTGAACAAGAGAAAGATGCTTTGAAGCTCGATCGTGAAACTAATTCCCTTTAGATGGCTAAATAAATTCAACAGGAAAAGGATGCTAGAAACAAAATTGAAGAAACCTTAAAAGGTACTAATATTTAGATGGGAAAAATGCAGACTTAACTTGATTACTACAAGAACAAATATATGGAATTAGAGAAATATAATCAGATCATAAAATGAGAACTTGTTGAAGCTAAGCAACACTTTGAAAAACTTCATATGAGTAGTGATAAGATTGATGAGCAAAGAGATAGACAGAAACCTAAAGGAGGCATGAATGGAGTTGGCTTCACTCAAGATGAATGTTCAAAGAATCAAGAATAAAAATATGAAGTGAAGACTAATGATCTTGAAAAACCTAAAGAATAGATCAGAACTTTCAGAGGTAGATGCTTTGGATGCAACAAAATTGGACACATGAAGAGAGACTGCAGAAGTAAAATTCCCTGCAGATCCTTTGATGGCTATTGAAATAATTGTCATGCATAGGGACACAAGAATGTTTCAAGGTGTGCCCTTGGTCTCGGTCAGTCCATGCAACGGTTATTGACAAGGGTCTAACAACCTCTTGTGGATTCTATATGTCTAGTGGTTGTATCGAGCATTAACAGTTTGAGCTTTTGGTGCAATGACAACCACCCAATATAAAAATTGGTATCAGAGCCTAGGTCACATGTTCCAACCTCATGTATGTCCTGAGGGTGGGATTCTTGCAAGGTGTAGACCCTTGGTCTCGGTCAGTCCATGCAACGGTTGTTGAAAAGGGTTTAACAACCTCTTGTGGATTCTATAAGTCTAGTGGTTGTATCAGACATTAGCAATTTGAGCTTTTGGTGTAACGACAGCCACCCAATATAATAAAGAAAGCAAAATGCTGGAAAGCTGATCAACCTAGAATCAAGCAAGATTACATCAAGGAAGAAACAACAACTAAGATCACATGTTACACATGCAATAACTTTGGACACATCGCAAGGTATTGTAAGTTGCAGGTTAATCAGAATAGACAACCTCCTACATGCTACAAATGTAACAATCTAGGACATATAGAAAAGTTTTTTAGGTACAATGGAGCTGATAACAAAAGAGGACCACCACATATGGTTATAAAGCATAATATTGGTGATACTCGTAAGAGTTTTGCAAAATATAATGATGAATTCAAGAGTCATTTCAAAAAACCAGAAGATGAAAATAGTGGTAAGGTATGGAAGGTAAAAGAAACAAGTGATATATTGGTTTAGGGAGAGTCAATAGATGCTATTGAGCCTTCTCCTAATGCTAACATTGCTACATCAACCTAGATGTCCAAGCATGACCTTAGGGGGAGCATTGGAAGGAAACATCAGAAATCTATCCAACCCCTGATTATGAGGAGTAAGCTCTTGCGAGCTTAGTGAGAGTATGAGGAGATGTTGTGGAGCACATATTTGAGATTGCATTTCTTTACAATCTATATCATGTGATCTCTAGATTTTTAATCAACTGGATTATGTACAGAGATGAGTTTATTGGGAGCTGTGTCAGTTCTTTACACAGTGAAGTATAAGGTTAATCAAAGGAACTTGCTTAAACATCATCTGAAGAAAAGACCTAAAGGAGAACAAAGATTAGAGAAAAAGAAGAAAAGAAGCAAGTATGTTGAGCATTTGATCAAAGCATAAAATCACAAAATCGATAGCTAAAAGGTATTTAGATCTTTTTTGAATCTTTGGTTATGGATAATCCATTGATTTTCAATGTTGCTGAAAGGCCTATGTATAATTTTAAGAAACACCCATTCAAATCAATTGAGGATGATCCTGAAGGTGCATTTTTACAAACACCCTATGAAATTCTACATGTTGAAGACATTAGGGCTTACATTCAATGTAAGTATGAGTCTCTGGGAGATTTTGAGATATATTCAAAGAAGAAGGACATGATTGGAGTAGATGGCAAGATGAAAGTCGAGTTCGCACACCTTGAAAATTTAAGTATCATGCAGATGACTGAACTTTATGAATTCAACAAAGAGGAATGGATTAAAATCATTTTGAGTAGAGTTCATGACCATTTCATTTGTCTTGGAGATCAGCCTATGAAGATATGCAACGAGTTGATTCATAGTATAATAGGTTTGGATAATTCTGGACTCATTCTCATTGTAGAGAAAAACATAAAGAAACATGTGGAAACCCTAATGCATTCACGATGGGATAAGAGAGAGATGAATATCAATGATATATTTCAGCAAGATGTCAGATTGGTTTCAAAAATTCTTGGATACAAACTACACTACAATAGCTGACCTAACTCGGTATCCGCACGAGTAATTTTGATGTCATACAAAATGGTTAAGGAAAATGTTAAATATAACCTTTGCGAAATACTTGCACAATAGTTTTTGGAGAATTTAAAGAAAATTAAGAAGGATAAGTCAAAGGCATTCAGGTTTGGATCTCTATTGATACACATGTATATTCATATTGTACATAGTTTTCCTGGTATGCACCCTAGAGCTTGGAAGGACAGTGAACCCACTGGAATTCAGATCACATAGATCTATTGAAGACAAAATAACACATGGGTTGATGGTGAGTTATTTGGGATGATCAAAATATTGCAGAGAAAAATGAAGGAAAGAGAGGATTCCTGAGGCAATGGTAGAGAAGTACAAAGATACAATCTGTTTCATGGTTGAAATTGATTTTGTTTTCTTTGAGACAATTCAACCTAGGATGAAGTGGTGTTATGCTCTAGGATATGAAGTCAGTTATGAGGTCTTGACTATGCAATTGAAAACATACTATGCTAAAAAATTGACCCATCTAAAGAAAGATGGGGCACCTATGAAGAGAAGTCAGCGAAGATAAGGGAAGAAATGACTAGAGGTGTAAGGAAGAGGAAAGTAGAAAAATTGGTAGATGATCTAGCAGCCAAGGCTGGTATAACAAAGGAGGAGATGATCGAGGTAAGAAAGAAGATGACAAAAAGAGCTTCTGGGTTGGCAAGCACTGCTCCTGCAACCCTTCCACCTCTAGAAGTTGAGAAGGTAATTAGTCCACCTTCTACTGTGATTGATATATCTAAAACAACACCTACACACCAAAGAGAATATCACAGAAAGAGAAACTTATGGAATTTCTGAGAAGGAACACAAGGTACACTAAATAGGACTCTCCACCTAAAAGATAGAGGGTAGAAGTTGAAGAGAATGGAAAAGAAAGGAAAGGAGAAGAGAAGAAAGGAGAAGATAAGAAAGCAGAAGAGAAGAGTCCAAATGTGAAACATCTTTGGAAACCTGACTATAAAGATATTGGAGAAGAGAACAGTTGAGTAAGGAAAACTTAATACCTTGTCCAGATTCTATGTAAGATATGATGCATCTAATCAGAATTTGATTGAAGACATGATAATAAATCACTTACTTGCTTTTAAGAAGAACTTGTTAGAGGTTGAAGGTAGTATACCTGAGGAAATCTATGAGAAATTAGAATTGGGGAAACAACTAACATAGATAGAAGATGAAGCAATCAGAGTACAAGCAATTGAAGAAATGTTACATGTTGTTTCTATTAAGGAGATGGAGAATAAATTGAATGATTTAAAACCTTTGCTGAGAACTAAGTTAAGATTTATAAAGATAATGGGGAGAAGGTACAATGAAGTGATTGAGGAAACACAAAAGGTTGTGGATAAGGTTCTGATGGGTACTGAACCTGATAATTCCTCACCAACAAAGGATACTAAGCCATTAACTATTGAAAAAGGTGAGTAATCAAGGATGGAAGAAATAAGTCTTGACAAATCAAAGGGTGAAGACACTAGTCAATTTGTAAGTATTGTGAAGCAACCTGATTTCTTTGTTTCTAGTGTGGCCATGTCTTTGGAAATCTCACAAGATGTCAGTGATCCTTTTGAGAAAGATACCAACATTTAAGGAAGCATTGTTTTAGAAATGACAGAGAAAGAAGAGCAGAAAATGATCGAAGAATAAAATCACAAAATTGACAGCTAAAAGGTATTTAGATCTTTTTCAAATCTTTGGTTATGGATAATCTATTTATTTTCAATGTTACTAAAAGGCCTAGGTATAATTTTAAGAAACACCCATTCAAATCAATTGAGGATGATCCTGAAGGTGCATTTTTGCAAACACCCTATGACATTCTACATGTTGAAGACATTAGGGCTTACATTAAATGTAAGTATGAGTCTCTGAGAGATTTTGACATATATTCAGAGAAGAAGGACATGATTGGAGTAGATGGAAAGATGAAAGTCGAGTTTGCAAACCTTGAAAATTTAAGTACCATGCAGATGACTGAACTTTATGAATTCAACAAACAGGATTGGATTAAAATCATTTTGAGTAGAGTTCATGACCAGTTCATTTGTCTTGGAGATCAGCCTATGAAGATATACAATGAGTTGATTCATAGTATAATAGGTTTGGATAATTCTGGAGTCATTCTTGTTGCAGAGAAAAACATAAAGAAATAGGTGGAAACCCTAACACATTCATGATGGGATAAGAGAGAGATGAATATAAATGATATATTTTAGCAAGATGTCAGATTGGTTTAAAAAATTCTTGGATACAAACTACACTACAATAGCTGACCTAACTCGGTATCTGCAGGAGTAATTTTGATGTCATACAAAACGGTTAAGGAAAATGTTAAATATAATCTTTGAAAAATACTTGCACAATATTTTTAGGAGAATTTAAAGAAAATTAAGAAGGATAAGTCAAAGGCATTCAGGTTTGGATCTCTATTGATACACATGTATATTCATATTGTACATAGTTTTCCTGGTATGCACCCTAGAGCTTGGAAGGACAGTGAACCCACTGTAATTCAAATCACATAGAGCTATTGAAGAAAAAATAACACATGGGTTGATGGTGAGTTATTTGGGATGATCAAAATATTGCAGAGAAAATTGAAGGAAAGAGAGGATTCCTGAGGTAATGGTAGAGAAGTACAAAGATACAATCTGTTTCATGGTTGAAATTGATTCTGTTTTCTTTGAGACAGTTCAACCTAGGATGAAGTGGTGTTATCCTCTGGGATATGAAGTTAGTTATGAGGTCTTGAATATGCAATTTGAACACATACTATGCTCATAAATTGATCCATCTAAAGAAAGATGGGGCACCTATGAAGAAAAGTCAGTGAAGATAAGGGAAGAAATGACTAGAGGTGTAAGGAAGAGGAAAGTAGAAAAAATGGTAGATGATCTAGCAACCAAGGCTGGTATAACAAAGGAGGAGAAGATATAGGTAAGAAATAAGATGACAAAAAGATATTTTGGGTTGGCAAGCACTGCACCTGTAGCCCTTCTACCTCTAGAAGTTGAGAAGGTAATTAGTCCACCTTCTACTGTGATTGATATATCTAAAACAACACCTACACACCAAAGAGAATATCATAGAAAGAGAAAATTATGGAATTTCTGAGAAGGAACACAAGGTACAATAAATAAGAATCTCTACCTAAAAGATAGAGGATAGAAGTTGAAGAGAATGGAAAAGAAAAGAAAGGAGAAGAGAAGAAAGGAGAAGATATGAAAGAAAAAGAGAAGAGTCCAGATGTGAAACATCTCTAGAAACATGACTATAAAGATATTGGAGAAGAGAATAGTCAAGTAAGGAAAAATTAATACCTTGTCCAGATTCTATGTAAGATATGATGCATCTGATCAGAATTTGATTGAAGACATTATAATAAATCACTTAGTTTCTTTTAAGAAGAACTTGTTAGAGGTTGAAGGTAGTATACCCGAGGAAATCTATGAGAAATTAGAACTGGGGAAACAACTAACACAGATACAAGATGAAGCAATCAAATTACAAGAAATTGAAGACATGTTACCTATTGTGTCTATTAAGGAGATGGAGAATAACTTGATTGATTTAAAACCTTTGCTGAGAACTAAGTCAAGATTTGTAAAGATAATGGGGAGAAGGTACGATGAAGTGATTGAGGAAACACAAAAGGTTATGGATAAGGTTCTGATGGGTACTGAACCTGATAATTCCTCACCACCAAAGGCTACTAAGCCAACAACTATTAAAAAAGGTGAGTAATCAAGGATGGAAGAAATAAGTCTTGACAAATCAAAGGGCAAAGACACTAGTCAATTTGTAAGTATTGTGAAGCAACCTAATTTCTTTGTTTCTGGTGTGGCCATGTCTTTGGAAACCTCACAAGATGTCAGTGATTCTTTTGAGAAAGATACCAACATTTAAGGAAGCATTGTTTTAGAAATGACAAAGAAAGAAGAGCAGAAAGTGAGATAAGTTGAGGAAGCAAAAGAAACATTGAATAAAGTTGAAGAGAAATAGGAAACTCATGCATGTGTTTCTTCATCTTTATTTTTGGCAAGTGGAGATAAGACTTTGAGCACTAATGCTGAGAATATGGACGTGGATGAGCTGATGAAGTTGTCCTACATCGCATTTGCTAAAGAGAAAGAGAGATCTAAGAAAAAAGGTGAGAGGAAGATGAGGGTAATGGAAAGAGCAGTTGATATTGTCAACAAACTCCTACCTATACCTTTTTCTTTCCAACCAAAGGATAGTGCAAAGAACTTGAGTAGGGTATTGGATGACTTTGAAAGTCACTATGAGTCCTTGGAGAAGATCACTGAAGAGAAAGCAGAGAAAAAGTACCTCATGAAGAAGTTGGAATAAGTGTGCAAGTCTATCTCATGGGAATTGGGCCTATTGAACAAAACAATATCTGAGGCAAGGAGTTGTGTATCTCATGGAAGGAATTTATACAATTACTATATAAATCCTATTAGTCATCTCAAAAACATTGAGGAGATAAAAGCAAAAGACAAACTAACTCTGGACAAGATGATGGACATTTGTGAGACCTCTTCACACTCTATATTGGAGTTAGATAGAGAAATGTATAGGATATTGGACAAACTAATTGTTTTAGATACAGATAAAGGGAGAGTTTTTGGAAGATTTGGTATGTTGAAGAGTTTAATCACTCCTAAGTTATCAATTCTTGAGATCCATCTTTCTGACATGGAGAAGACAATGCAGGCCCTCACTGAACATATTCCTACCGAGAAAAAGGTAGTAGAGACATGATCTTATTTTTCACTGAATGGGCTGATTCATGTGAGTCAGATACTGGTGAAGAGTTGGTCAGAGGAAGTGAAGATCTTGGAGAGCTCTTTCCAAGATCTGCTAAAGATAGTATAATTTTTGGTAAGCAATGACACAATTTTGTTATGTATTCTACATTTTTGTATATGTTTTCCATTGATGTCAAAGGGGGAGAAGAGAAGATATGAAAAATGTATAGAGTAGAGAATATATATGTAAAGGATATAAATAGTTTTGTGTATATCTTTTTGGTATTGTCACTTAGTCATTTTTCACTAAGTGTTGCCATCAATGCCAAAGGGAGAGATTATTGGCAAGTGGTTCATTCAAGAGTGTTCTGGAACACTTGAGGGTTGTAATTTATGGAAACACATCTGTTATGGATGGTCACTTGGTTTCATATATATTTTTGGAGTTATAGCTTGCAAAACAACTAAGTCCAGAAAGCAGAATTACAGAGTATAATAGTATAGTTTTTGTTAGCGAAGATAATATATAATGAATAAAGACATGCGACCTTAGGAGAAGCTATTTGGGGATGTATATGACCTTCTATTAAGGTCTCTTATGTTTTGGAGTTTATCCCAGTAATTTACCATATGATGAAGACATGAAAAGATAGAGTAACAGTGATACATGGCAGATAAACAATTGCGATGATTGAGGGAGTATACTGCAAAGTCCAAACGTGCTATGTTGGATTCAGATTGTGAATTACCTATGTTTTGATAGTGTATGATTTTTGACTTGGTAATTAATTTTTGTATAAGTATAATTCTATTTTGTGATGTAATTGGAAGCCGACTGGATATGTAACAATGTATATATAAGAGATTTTTGAGAAGCAATATGAATGTGATGGATATGTGATCTATTGGTATGGATGTGAAGAGTTGGATGGATGCATTATGATATCAAAATTAGTCAGATGGTAATGCAAACTATAACTGGAACTACCTAAGAATAAAAGATGCTTGTATTGTTCATTCTTGATAAAGCATTGTAACAAAATCTCATTTCTGATTGTATGAGCAGTGTGCTCAGTATACCTTTAACAAGGTTTTGTATTCCTCTAATAAGGAAACGTACTAATGTAATATTCAGCTCCTAACAGGGACAATATACTTTTAGTGCATATTTGTGGGTACCATCCTCACCAGGATTTTCCCTTGGCCAGGGTTTCCTCTACAAAAAATTCATGGTGTTATGAGTTATGTGTTTTGTGTTTATGTTCTTTTGATTCAACAATTATCTGATTAAGTTGTAATTTTCTAAGTTCATGTTTAAAGTGTCATAATATAGATTCACCCCCTCTCAGTATTACTTAATCCTAATATGATCAAGTAGGAATTTGACTCTAAGTGGGACAATGATCCTTCATTGATTGGGGTTTTGTAATGATATGATATGATAATGCAAAATAGAAGGCTAAATAAGCAAATATTGATAGTTTCAGAAAATAGACAGGAAGCTATAATGACCTGAGAACTGTACTAACCTATAAAATTAATTTGAAGGTGATATACTAGGTACAAAATGCCTTGGGCATTTTGTTCTTGGGAACAAGAAGCCTGGGGTTGTTTTTCCAAAATCCAATTGCAGTCCTCTCAACAGATCATGTACTTGCCATATCAAGTCTTGACAGTTGCATGGCTTGTACCTACACACAAAAAAATAAGGAAGAAGGTTGGATAGAAGGGTTTTCCTCAGTTAAAACCTTATTTGGAATAAACCTTGAAATGAAATGAAAGAAAAGAAAATGTGTTGTCATATAATAGATACTAGATATGAAAAATATAATGTATTTGTACAATATGAAAAGGGGATCACATAAAAGGGTTAATTTTCCCCAATTGATATGGAACATTAGAATAAAAAACCACCTCAAGACGAATATGATTAACACCACTTGAAATATGCCAGTGTAATATCTGTGCTTGAAGGGTTTTTATTCATTTATTTCTTACAATTGAGTAAGAGAGGAATGATATATGTATGCACCCTAAAATGGTCGCCTAAACTATGGGCCCCCATTCTTTAAATTTATCAAATGACATAATCAATTTATCAAATTCCTGATTAAATGCTTTGCAACATATTCAATTCAAATCAATTTCTTTGATCAAATCGTAATTAATTCAATATTTCCTAAGGTTTGATCATTTCATCAATAATCTTATTTAATTAAAAGAAAACATCCCTATTAATTAAATGAAATAATCTTATTTAATTAAAATAAATCTTTTAATTAAATGATCTTATCTTATTTAATTAAAATCTCTCTTTTAATTAAATAATATTATCTTATTTAATTAAAATCTTTATTTTAA